>KZ071482.1:78178-89936 GCA_002091845.1 Anopheles cracens | reverse complement strand
GCAAACATAAAATCCAAAGGATGCGCGCTTTTTGTACGGTGTTAGAAACTAGTGTGGAACTGAATTCGTTGCTGCATGCAAAGTGGTTTGTAAAGCATTTGATTGTCTATTCTTAAGAATAGAATAAGTAAACGTTTACGTTGGTTAACGATAGGTCTTAGGATAAGTAAAAGTAGCTGCAGCATAACCGTCATGTAAGTACCGTACTTTCTCGTGTATAAGCACCGTCCTCGTATGGCACCACCATCCCAATGTTGGAAGGATTTTTAACAAAAAGAAATGCATCAGTTCTGCTCTGTTTGTTGTTGTTTGATTTTCATTAGGTTTTGTATTTGTTTCGGACAGTTTACTGGTTTGCTTTACAGTGACGGTCAAAATCATTGGACCTCCGCACGCGATATAAGCGATATATGGGAACAGTAAGTGCGCACATTGAGTTAAATAATTCCAATTTAAGATATAATAACGTGTGTGTGTGCTCTTGGCAGGTGATTGCACAAACACCACTGCCTAATAAATAAAGATCTTTAAGCTATCATCGAAAGAAGCTCGCGCTTAGTGGAAAATAAGTTGGTCATAAGGCCATCTGTTATAGTGAAAATTCGAGCGGCATATAAATAGCAAGACGACGAGAGAAATTGTGTTCAAAAGTAAGGTTGTAACGCGCCCGAAAACACCGACCTACAATGCTATACATCGGGACAGAGTTCTAAGCCTGATTCAAGGTTCTCTGGGTTGAGTTAAATCTTTTAATGGTAGCAAACAAACTGTGGTCACGATAAACAAAAGTCAATGAGGTAGTAGGGTTTTTAACCCGAAAACGAGAGGAGGCGAGAAACCTGAAAAATGTGACATTGATTTTATCATTTTGTCCGTCACTGTTGGCAAAATGTATTTGAAAATGAGTATCTCACTCTTCGGGGGATGCTGTTATAGTCAGGAGCACTACCGCAACTAACCACCATAATCTTCTGTCTTGTAAGTTTTCTTTCCTTTTTATATTGCAACACTAACGGTCAAGTGTGGTGTCAATCGACAATTTTGCAACTTTGAGCAGTTATGAACAGCTCCCATTTGTACAATCTTGATTACAAAATTATGAAATTTTGTTTGTTGGTTCTGCACCCGTGCACGTGCGTTCTGTTGAATGCATTTCGAGCTTCAAAAAATTTTAATAATTTTTCAATTTTTAATAATTTTTCAATTTTTAATCATGTTTGTAGGAGCGTATTTTTACTTGATGAGACCGTAAGAGAAAACGTTAAGAGGTAGTCAGCCCAATCGATCCACAATTGCCAAAAAAGCCTTCTAGGTATCAATTGACACCAAATCTTTTGCACGTTAGGAGTATTCGATCCTTTTGCTCCTCGTTAGTGTTAAACCTCATCATGTTTTGAATCTTTGACCTCTTTCTCTTGAGTAAACGTGGTACGAATGTAAATGCTTACAAAGTCAGTACGTCTTCAGTCGTAAGCCGTAACACCAGTGCAAGAAAGCTAAAATTAAACTTATGCAGCAACACACACGCTGACGAAACCTGTAACACCAAAGGGGCTGTTATATGCGCGAAAACGCAGTAAAAGTCAACTTTTTGTCGCTCAACAGGACACTATTATCTTTTCACGATCTCCAGATCCCCAGATCCTCCTTTTACGTGTCTTTGGTCTGGTCAGCTGGGAACGCTTGGTCCAATAGTAGGAAGTCTCGTCATAAGTCATTAGTTTTTGAAGTTTTTTTTGTCGATTCCCACCAAGAGTAAACATTACTTTCCCAAACTTCTTGCATCATACATAAGTCAAGAGCGTTTTAATTTATTCCAGCTCCAATCTTATAGCTATACCGGTGTATTCTAATTACTCTTCACTAGCACAACAACCTGAGCAGTTATAGGCCTGCAATTTATAACTTTCCTTGGCATAATCAAACCCTTAGCTGGATTATGGCGTGCTACGACAGAACGGAAGGGGTTTCATAAATAGATATTTTAGTAAAGAAAATTTCAAACCAAATATTATTTTATTCGCATCTTTTGAAAATAATACTTTGCTTTGACTAACCGCAGCATAATTCAATAGTTGTGTTTGTGTATCCGAGGTTCCGTGAACAAACAAATGTCTATTTATTGTCTTCGCACTATTTCAATATTCCAATTACTCATTTGTCAGAACCTAGTTTATTGTTCGGTCTATGACCTAGGCGGTCATATGTGTCGTCCAACGCCTCACTAGACATATTCGTATACCCATAGCCGGGCAGTTACCGGGGAGGAAACAGTCCAGATAGGATTGTGGAACCGATAGAGTCGTTTGAAGACCGGCGCTGCTAGAATTAAATCAGTGCGGTTTGATGACCGCAAACATGATTGACAGTGTTTTAAAATGTAAAAAAATAAAAGATTATACTTCCAAGAATGGAAACTGATTGAATCCCTTATAAGTATACCGAACAAGGAGAAAATCTTACAGATTTTGCAATTATTAAAAGAAACTCTTCAACAAATCATTTCACTTTTCTCTTGACGAATCGAATGACATAGCTCTGCTTATCTGTATATTTCTGTTCAGGAATGACATGTGACTAATGAATTGCACCCGGTAACCAGCATACGTTTACAGAAGACATAAAAATGATAAAATAAAATCAAACAGAGCAATAAGAATGTAATACAGTCAATGTGCGTACATCTCGATGTGCGAGTAAAATAGTACACACCATAAAGAGATCCAAATCTTCTTCTATGTGTATTGTATCGCATCTGTACATTCAGCTTAGCAGACAATTAAGTGTACACTAGGAAAAACTTTTTCTACTTGTTTAGCCACAAAGCAGTTCGTGTTCGGTTCCGTAGTGCGTTGTTTAGGTTAGGCTAGATTTGTTGTCTTCAACGTTTGTTAACTATCTTGCGCTTACTCCTCCCTCTCCCGTGCGCTCCATCTGTAGATTGTGTAAGGCCAATAGCTGTGTTCGTAGTAGTAAGGGTGCCAACCGTTTCGCCTGTTAGTGGAACCGATTGTACATGCGGTAGTCAGTTTCAAATTACGTACGAAAGCAAACAGCAGCATAAAGACATATTTATTGTTGCTCTAGCAACACGAGAGTGAGTTAGTGAGGGAATCCTTTATTTTTATATAAAAGTGCGTGCGATACGTCGGTAAGATGTGTAACGACAGGTGGTTTAATAGAAAGCATATACGGCAAACGAAAGGAGTGCACAGCGTCTAATGTAACATGTTAACCGTTACGAACGATGTGGGTACATTAGTGGGATGCTGGGATGTTAGTGCTGCATTTTGTTATAAACCTTTCATGTGTTCACTTGCATAAAGTGAAGTTGTTTCCATTGTGCCGGCCGGAGATTGTTTTTTCTTCTCGAACAGTAAACAAACAAAAATAAAACACAACCCCCGTTGAAATCACTTTCCTACTTGAAAATCACATCCCACCCTCGATCGCTTCCGTATAGGCGAGTTCGAAATGAGTTTAAATAACAATTCCATTAACCCCAGACTGTGCCTTCCTCCTCGTCCTCCTTAGCTGTGGTCCGGTCAAAGCCGGCCAGACGCGCATCTTCTGGGAGCTCGGCAAGTTTCCGGCCGTGGCCGTGACCGGTTTAGGCGATGCCTCCAAATGGGACGAGCTGGATGAGATCGATGGGGCGAAGGAGAACGTGCGCATCGCGGCCGCGGCCGGTGTCCGGGCCCTGTCCGCCAACAAGATCGCCGAGATCGCGGTAGAAGACATGGAGCACGCGCAGCAAGCCGCCGAAGGAGCCACGCTGGCCAACTACAAGTTCCAGGTGTTCAAGAGCAAAGACAAACAGACGCCACTGCCAGCGGTGAGCTTGGCCGCGGACGCCACCGGAACGGCCGAGTGGGAGCGTGGGGTGATCATTGCCGAGGCACAAAATTGGGCGCGCGTGTAAGTATCCTTCGTGTTCATAATCATTCATAGTGTTCCTATGTTTGTTGTTGGATCCAAGACATTCCCAGGGACTTTTGATGTTTTTTGCATCTAAAACAGACAGTTTTCAATTCTAATTTCAATTTTATCCTTTCTCTGAAATGACATTTAAGTATTGAAGAATGATAAAAAATCAAAAATGTCATTCGAGAAATTAAATTAAAAAATGGGAGAGCCATGCAGTCTCTATCTAGAAACCGGCTGAACCTACTGCATTTTCTGTCCATGTATTGGCTCGTTTATTTCGAGGAGGTTTAAAAATATGTAAATTTCTGAATGTTCTACAAACGAGTGATACTTTTGTGACAAGCTTCAACATATTGTTCAATAACGTTACCGTTATTGAACCGATATAGCACCACTACATCAACTGTCCACTATTGCCTAGTGATGCATTTTTACCCTTGGTTGTTACTGGAATGAATACTGGAAATGACTTAAATTCAATTGAATAACGTTTTGTAAAAAGTATGGACGGGCATTTTGGATAACTTTGCGTTCAGCTCAAAATAATTACTATTTATTATCCGTTTCGGAGTTCGAATGCTGTGTTGTTTAGTGCATGCCCGAGAATACTCTACTGATAATTTACAAGCTATCCGAGGAAATTAATTATCGATAAATTTTGACTCAAGCACCAAAGACGTTGTAAATCAAAAGGCCAACATAACAACTGTTGGGGCGATCGTATAGTCCTGTGCTTCAAATGTTAACAGGACCGCCCCTTCGTACGCAGCACGAAAAAAGAAGTTAAATTTTGTGGGCTTCACTGTCAATCAATAAACTTAATAATGAAACTTGTTTTATGCTCTGCAGATTGATAGAAACGCCGGCCAATCATATGACGCCGACAATTTTCGCTGACACCGTCAAGCAGCGCCTGAGTGCTGTGAACGTGGACGTGCTCGTGCACGACGAGGCGTGGGCGGTGGAGAAAAAAATGGGCTCGTTCCTGTCGGTGACGAACGGTTCGACCGAGCCGGCCCGCTTCCTCGAGCTGACGTACCGCGGCACGAAGGAGGACACACCGTGCGTGGCGCTCGTCGGCAAGGGTATCACGTTCGATTCCGGTGGCATCAGCCTGAAACCGTCGGCCAACATGGACCAGATGCGTGCCGACATGGGCGGTGCCGCGAACGTCGTCTCGACCATTCTGGCGCTGGCCCAGCTGAAGGCCCCGGTGCACGTGAAGGGTTTCGTGCCGCTGTGCGAAAACATGCCCAGCGGTACGGCCACCAAGCCGGGCGATGTGGTTTTTGCGATGAATGGCAAGAGCATCTGCGTGGACAACACGGACGCGGAGGGTCGACTCATCCTGGCCGACGCGCTGTGTTACGCCTCGACGTAAGTGCATCCGAGGAAAAAAAGGGGGTGCATGAATCCGGGTGCTGCTGCTAACCTTGTACCCGTTTCAATCGCTTCGTTCTAGGTTCAACCCAAAGTTTATCCTCGACATCGCGACCCTCACCGGAGCGATCAAGGTGGCCCTCGGGGACTGCGTTTCGGGTGTGTTCTCCAGCAACAACGAGCTGTGGAATGCAATCCACGAGGCGGGCTCCCAAACGGGCGATCGAGTGTGGCGCATGCCCCTGTTCAAGCACTACAGCGAGCAGATGTGCGACCACAACGGGTACGATCTGAACAACCTGGGCAAGGGCAAGGGTGGCGGCTCCTGTACGGCCGCGGCCTTCCTGCGCGAGTTCGTCCCGAAGGGTACACCGTGGCTGCACGTCGATATCGCCGGCGTTATGGGCGACTGCAGCGATCAGAGCTACACTGGGGCGAAGGGTATGAGCGGGCGCCCGATGCGTACGCTCGTGGAGTTCGTGTCCAAGGCGGGCAAGGCTTGATCGCGGTAACAGCATGGAACGGAAACGCCAGGCGTGCGCAACGCATTTGCATTTTTGAGTTCTTATCCAACCGTTCCGAGGGGGGACCAGAATCTGCCGCTTTCCGACTGGTTAGTCGTTTGTTTTGCCATCAAGAATTCTAGCATCACCTTACAGCATTAATCTTTAACACGTATTACTGCGAACTAGAAAATGGAAGTGGGTTGAGGTTATTTTTTTTCGTTTACTTTGTTTTGTGTAATTTACGCTCTAACACCCCCGGGGGATAAGTGAAAAGCCAACTGTTTTATTTGTTAAAATAAGGGAAAAGATTGTTGGTAAATAAATAGTGAATGCATAAAAGCTCGGAAGCGTTTCTATATGTCATATGCAACCATGTATTTATAAATAGGTATTCATATCACACGAAAATTTCCGTTACAAAAACTTAAAAGAACCCACATGACATGGTACATTTTTCTTTTACTTCCTTTCTAGCAACAGTTCCATCGGGACATTAAAAAAAATAAAAACCATATAACAGCAGGCAAAATGCTTTAAATGAAACTTATAAATTAAATATTTTAAATATAAATTTTGATTTTATAGAAAAATCAACACTTCTTCATTTCGCTGGACGTAATGTACAGTTCTTTTCTCTCCCTCTCTCACATCGCGTCTTCACGTTTCGCGCCATTTATCGAGGATCGTGTTGCCTCGCAGCAGTCAAAAGTTGTTTATGTTGTTTACACACCGCAGTCACCAAGGAAACGTGTCGCAGCAGCAGTCGCTGCTGTCTCCGTCGGCGGCGTTGAAATAGAGCCCGTTTTCATTTTGTGATACGTTAATTTTGCGTTTTGTAGCCCACAATTATGGAGAGCAATTATGTGTCCGTCTTCAAACTGGATGGTGTTCCCATTCTGCCCCCGATGGTAAGTTTCGCACCGCACACAGGGCTGGAAGTTTCGTGTCGTGACGTGTTTTGGGCATCGTTTACAGATCAACGATGAGGTGCGTGCGGCCGTTGCTGTTTACCGGCAGAAGGCTCTGGATGTCGAAAAGCGGCTTGAAGAACGCAGGACAACCTTGGTAGAAGACTGCATTGTTTCCCAATCGATCGGTATGAAGTGTTCGGATGTTCTGGATGCTTCAGACCATTCATTATTGTACGACAATAATGCTTCGCAATGTTCATCGGACAATGGAAAAGAGCAGCAAACTGTTAGCGGTGCACCGATTACGCCTACGAAACAAGTTAATAAAGATCTTATAGCATCCCCACAAAAGATTACAATGGATGCTCAAAAGGCTGGATGGAATGCGACTGCTAGCAAAACACTGCTCGATCCGGGACTACCGAACTATCCTGTGGAGTCGTCAACCAGAACGGTTACTCCCACACTCGAGAAATCGTTACCATGCTTCGCTGATAGTGCTGATTTTACTCCCCAACGAACGATCGATGCAGATGGCACAGAAACAGCGTGGCATGCAATTCCCAACAAAAGTCCTACAAGCCCGAAGCTTCCGAACAAAAAATCGGCCACCAGGACGGTAACTCCCACATCGGAAGATTCGCTGCAATGGTTTCCTTTAGTGCGCTCAAACACATATAACCTCGAAAAACCGAGCTTAGATTTGATGGTTCTTCACCGAGCCGATCATTCCACTCCAGTCGATCGTGCCAAAGAAGACTCTGCAAATAAAAAGCAAGTGCGAACAGCGCAGAGTAAGATCGCTTCGGACCAAACTGATACAAATCCAGTTTCCAAGCTTAAAGTAACACCCAAAAAGGCCAGTGACACGGATCAGCACGCAGTAGAACGGAACAATTCTGTCCGGAAGCTAGTAAAATCACCGAAAGATCAAACTAAACCGGATAGTGCTAAAAGTTACCCTAAAGCACGCCAAAACAAATTGAACACGCGTTTGATTGCTTCCGAACCTTTTATTAAACTGTGACTTGTTCCATTTTCTTCTTCGCACTTCGAGGTTACAAGCGGGGAATTTGTTTCCAGTTTGCAGCGCAATAATAGCGTTCGAGGAAGGTTCGTCCTAGAGACGTCCAACTACGGGCCCGGATTACAGGCGGAAGGGAGCTAAATCCGCGCGGAATAGCGAAAAGTGCTGCACGAGAAGCCAAAACACGGAAGTTCGTGGCCTACGAGTTAACGAGAAATGTAATCCGGTCCTCGGTTGGGATTTGGGGACAGGGACGAAAGACTGATGAGAAAGCGAGCACACATATTACATACGATACGGCCAATGCCAAGGCATCCGGTTGACCGCACGATTGCATTCTTTTATCGTTGATAATGGACAATTTTTTTATACATTTGTTATTTTTAGGAAACGAAATAAAGAGCGCTGTCCTCAGTGGGGCAAACAAGCTCCGGGGGAACGAGCGCGGTTTGTGTGTGGGTGTGTTCTGTATTGTACACCATAATTACACTTTCAAAGGGACTGGGGAGCGGTGGAGATAACAAATAGGGACGATTTTGGCGTCAAGTGATCAATGATTTTAGTTGCGATGTGTGCCAAACGAGCTGATGATGTAGGCAGGATAGCCGTTGCTTGAATTGATCGTAGTAAACACGGCAACAAACGTATACCTTGTAAAAGTACGGTCTGGATTGCCACGGGGTAGTAGGCTTGGATGATTTGACTAAGGGGAGAGAGTGGAACCATATTTCGCTGCTATATATTCTGTACCTGTTGCTTTCTCTGTTTTTTAGACCGAGGAGGTTGAGCGCATCAAGCGTACGATCGCCGATATTGTCTGCTTCATCATAAGCTGGCAAACGGAGGGGAAACATGTGAACGATGATCCTACCCAGGCATCCATTCGTCGTAATGCTAGCAAACATATCGATTTCTGTCTCCATCGACTGCACGAGATATTCATCCTTTATACGACGGACCAGCGTTTGGAGATGATCCGACGTGATCGCTGTCTGAAGCGCTTACCAACACTGCCAAATGCTTGACCGCCAAAACGTTTGATTGCACGGGTTTCGTATGCGTAAAGCGGTTCTCTTTTTCGGTTAGCTTTGCTAAGGAAGAATTAAAATAAACAATTTGTATCATTACCTATTTTCTTTATAACAGAGTGTGAATAATTGAACACGCGTTTGATTGCTTCCGAACCTTTTATTAAACTGTGACTTGTTCCATTTTCTTCTTCGCACTTCGAGGTTATAATCGGCCACCAGGACGGTAACTCCCACATCGGAAGATTCGCTGCAATGGTTTCCTTTAGTGCGCTCAAACACATATAACCTCGAAAAACCGAGCTTAGATTTGATGGTTCTTCACCGAGCCGATCATTCCACTCCAGTCGATCGTGCCAAAGAAGACTCTGCAAATAAAAAGCAAGTGCGAACAGCGCAGAGTAAGATCGCTTCGGACCAAACTGATACAAATCCAGTTTCCAAGCTTAAAGTAACACCCAAAAAGGCCAGTGACACGGATCAGCACGCAGTAGAACGGAACAATTCTGTCCGGAAGCTAGTAAAATCACCGAAAGATCAAACTAAACCGGATAGTGCTAAAAGTTACCCTAAAGCACGCCAAAACACTTCCCGCAAGATCATCACCAGCCGTTCGTCAACCGGATCCGGGTTCGAATCCGATCAAACTTTCGACAGCATCGCGCAGGCTCTTACCGCACACGAGCAGCGCATGAAGGAACTGTTGAAGCGCCAGGAAGAGGAACGAATACTACTCGAGCAAAGTTTTCGCCAAAAAACACAGGAACTGGTAGCACTGTGCGCGAAATCACTTTCCGTGGCGGACAGCGAAGCGGCGGACAACGGAAGCGAACACATGTGGGCCACCTATCCGACCAATCGAATGAAGACACCGGACGTCAATCCTGCCTCGAGCGTCAGTCAACTATCGCTGTGCGATATGTCCTACGATTCGTGCACGGACGACACGGACGATGCCGCCTATCAGACGTGCCACGCCAACGGAACATCGGAAGAAAATGGTACCAACAACGAAAACACTTTGGTGGAGGAAGAGCCGGCCATGCCGTACAATAGAAACAATGCACCGGAAGCGATCGATAGCAACACGGCGTTGAGTGTTGCTCAACGGTGTAGCGATGCTGAGAACGGAAATAATCAATTCGACACTTTATCCGCGCGCGTGATCGAACTGCAGCGATGCCGGGCGGCAACAATCATCAATGCGCACGTCCGAGGGTATCTGACACGGCGTCTTTACCAGACCGAGGAGGTTGAGCGCATCAAGCGTACGATCGCCGATATTGTCTGCTTCATCATAAGCTGGCAAACGGAGGGGAAACATGTGAACGATGATCCTACCCAGGCATCCATTCGTCGTAATGCTAGCAAACATATCGATTTCTGTCTCCATCGACTGCACGAGATATTCATCCTTTATACGACGGACCAGCGTTTGGAGATGATCCGACGTGATCGCTGTCTGAAGCGCTTACCAACACTGCCAAATGCTTGACCGCCAAAACGTTTGATTGCACGGGTTTCGTATGCGTAAAGCGGTTCACTTTTTCGGTCAGCTTTGCTGTGGAAGAATTAAAATAAACAATTTGTAACATTTCCTACTTTCTTTATAACAGAGTGTGAAAAATTGAACACGCGTTTGATTGCTTCCGAACCTTTTATTAAACTGTGACTTGTTCCATTTTCTTCTTCGCACTTCGAGGTTACAAGCGGGGAATTTGTTTCCAGTTTGCAGCGCAATAATAGCGTTCGAGGAAGGTTCGTCCTAGAGACGTCCAACTACGGGCCCGGATTACAGGCGGAAGGGAGCTAAATCCGCGCGGAATAGCGAAAAGTGCTGCACGAGAAGCCAAAACACGGAAGTTCGTGGCCTACGAGTTAACGAGAAATGTAATCCGGTCCTCGGTTGGGATTTGGGGACAGGGACGAAAGACTGATGAGAAAGCGAGCACACATATTACATACGATACGGCCAATGCCAAGGCATCCGGTTGACCGCACGATTGCATTCTTTTATCGTTGATAATGGACAATTTTTTTATACATTTGTTATTTTTAGGAAACGAAATAAAGAGCGCTGTCCTCAGTGGGGCAAACAAGCTCCGGGGGAACGAGCGCGGTTTGTGTGTGGGTGTGTTCTGTATTGTACACCATAATTACACTTTCAAAGGGACTGGGGAGCGGTGGAGATAACAAATAGGGACGATTTTGGCGTCAAGTGATCAATGATTTTAGTTGCGATGTGTGCCAAACGAGCTGATGATGTAGGCAGGATAGCCGTTGCTTGAATTGATCGTAGTAAACACGGCAACAAACGTATACCTTGTAAAAGTACGGTCTGGATTGCCACGGGGTAGTAGGCTTGGATGATTTGACTAAGGGGAGAGAGTGGAACCATATTTCGCTGCTATATATTCTGTACCTGTTGCTTTCTCTGTTTTTTCCGTTCACTTTTTTCCTAACAATGTTATCCGCCAATCGGGCTGCCGCGTGCCGACGGTTTTAACCATACAACAACGGTAGACGAAGAGGTAGTCGAGCTGGGTGGACGTGGATGGATGGCATCCGGGCTGTCACGGTCATTCCCGCGTTGCCCGGTACGCCATCGCTCGTGCCAGTCTCAGGTTAGCGAGCCGCTGTGGAACTCTGCTACACTGCCACGTCCACGACCTCTTCCGCGGCCACGACCTCTACCGCGTCCCCTGCCCCGCCCGCGTCACCTTCGACCATCTCCTAGGCCCACTAGATCTGAAAGTGGCAAACACGTGAAGGAAAGTTAGAATAAACCGACGTTCGCGACCCGCCAGCGGTACAGTTGCGGTAGGACCGATCCGGACAGTTGGCTCACCTATATTGCTGGCCGTTTTCTCCAGGTACGCTAACGGTCCCTGCAGATTCGGCCCGGCACCTTGAGGAAATCCGGGACCCGAGCCGGGCTGTCCCACCCCACGGGGCATGCCGCCCTGCTGGAATAGCTGA
>KZ071482.1:41394-52339 GCA_002091845.1 Anopheles cracens | reverse complement strand
GGTCATTCGTTAATAATATTCATCACTAGCTTCGGTGTAATTAACCATAATTGTTTGTTTATCGGCTTCAGTTCCCTCCGTATGCTGCATCGATGGAACATATGGAACATGTAAACATTTACTTAGAACTTTGAGAAATATTTGTATCGCATTTTTCGTGTTT
This sequence comes from Anopheles cracens, assembly GCA_002091845.1. Taxonomy (NCBI): domain Eukaryota; kingdom Metazoa; phylum Arthropoda; class Insecta; order Diptera; family Culicidae; genus Anopheles; species Anopheles cracens. Next base: position 52,176 of record KZ071482.1, on the reverse strand, counting down.
TGTTTGGTTTTGGTATGTTTGTTGTAATAGGTTGATTCACACATTTAAATATGATTTAATTCTCACCTAACATTTGATCTATGACGACCGCTCCTCACCGATAGCGGGCGTATGGCCGCGGGAGGGGAGGGGTTTTGTTTCGCGATTTAAACGCCGCGGGTCTCACTGGTTTCACATACACACACAGAATTCACACAGTGAGGCGCGATCCGGCGCTCGTTCGTTTCGGAGAGCGTATATCTCCTGCTGTTGTTTCACATTTAGTTGAATTTTCATATTCAGTTTATTGTCAGCACTTCTTAAAGTGTGTGTATCTGTGTGTGTTTTTTCTCTGTGTTAATGTCGGTTGCTCGCTTCCGTCTCTGTTTTTTGTTGTTTTTGCAGCCATCACTGGTCTAGTGTTTCTAAAATTTGCCTACCTTGCGCGTTTGTCTTTCCTTCTCATAATAAGCATATAATACTAACATTACATGATGATGTTTACCACAATAACGGGGCCGCGGCCTTAGCATAATCACTCTCAACTCACACACTGGGACGCACATTTACCGACCGAGGGAGTCCGTCCTTAAGGAAGCGTCACGCAAGGTCCTACAATTTTCGACACAGTAAGCCATCGTTTGAATCGAAGCGATAGAGGATGCGTTTAGCGGGAAGTGTGCTCATGGGAGAAGCGCAATAGCGGTCCTCCGGTATGCAAAAGAAGCTCACAAGAGAAAGAACAGTTTAAGGGAGTCAACAAAACTTTTTCAACGTTTCAAAATATGCACGTTGTTCAATATTATTGTTGACCTGAAACGAATCGTCAACAGCACACGTTGCACAGCCAGCCGCAACGAGTATCTTCCACTACGAAGGAAACACGGTAATATAATCGATACATTAAATAATTTTAAGGACAGTACAGAGTCAGAGCTGTGTTCGTCATTTAGGCAAGCGTAAATAAAAAAAACGGCAAGATACACACGGCACAAACAGAAGCAGAGCGGTGCAATCTAACAGAGCAACCATGGAAAGAGGATCAAGTGTAGAAACGCGAAGCATAAACAAAGCATCCTGCGCCGCTGTCCCGTGTCAAACGGTTTAAAATCACATTACCGGCGGGGATGACGGGCTGATACGGTTCGTGCGTCAAGCAGTAGATAGAACAGCTTGCGTATAGTATAAAAACCACCCATACGTGTGTGCACTTTTCCCACGGGGGTGTGTCTGCGCCGTACTGACGCAACACTTACCAGTGGTAGGACGGGTGAGGGGAAAGATGAGGAGGTTCAGAGGGTTCGTTAAATTCAATCTGCTTTCTGTCACTGTGTATGTGTGTGTGTATATGTGTGGGGTGTGGGTGGTATGCGGTGGCCACTTCCGCCCACCGGACGAACCGCCTTAGATAGGAACGTATTTGCCCTTCGGTGTGTAAAACAACTGTCCCTTGGCTAGCCGTTTGGTGATCTCCGTCAGCAGCAGCCGCTTCTCCTTCTTGATCTTCTGGAGCACACCCTTGTTTTCCTGCGCCCGTCGCGACAGGTATGGCAGCACTTCGTTGACTGGACCGTACGGGATATATTTGTACGCCGAATAGCCCGCTTGACCTGCCAAAAGAACGGAACAGGTTAAAGGGTTTATTGAACTCAAGAGATTCTTTTTCGTGGATGCCTTACCCAGCGGGAACGTGATGTAATCACACATGCCCAATAATTGACCGAAGCAAATCACTTTATCCTCCGGATGAATGCCGATCTCCTGCATCTTCTCGATAGCGAACCGAACCGTGTCTTCGTTGTGCGATGCAACCATGATGGCGATCTTTTTCGGATCCACATTCGCGTCCTTGAGAATCTGCAATGCGTGAGACATGTGTGAGAAGAAGTGGTGTTTTCTGATTTTATAACTTCTAAATGCGCTGGCTAGTTATCCTGCTGCATTAGTATTTGCGTTTCATTTAATTGCATTTCATTTAACCAACACAACGGGGCCAAGATGTCGTGAACAAAGCGACACAAATTCAAAAATCACGTCAGTGGCGCCATCTCTTGACAGGTGACGAGACTAAAACATTTAACCCTTTCTTCTAGAGCCAATTTTAAGTATTATCATTATAAGCAGCACTTCTTGCATCATTTGTTTCTTCATTTTATTCTTCATTCAATTTCATCTTTTTATTTTTGTTCGAAAATAAGAAAAACTAGATGAATGATTTCGAGAATGCAAAGGGTTGGTAAAAAATGTTCTAAAAGCATGTACTAAAAGCGCACCGAGTGTAAAGGGTTAATGTCTACACAAATCGTTCCAAATCGTTAAGACGCGGATTTTTAACAAAGATAATTATTGTTTTAAAAAATTTAAAAGTATTGATAGTTATTGTTTTGAATGGTAATTATTGAAGTATTATGTTTTATCTGTACTTATTAATGATGAATTGACTGGATTTAATCCAGTTAACTATCTTAGACTGACTTTTTTGTACATACCCTAATACGTCTCAGACACTCGGTCAACGTCTTGTGGTACATTTCAGTGGTTGCTTCAAAGGAAGGATTCGTGGGATCTTCGTATCCGAGTGCGGCGGCTCGTGCACGCTCCTGCTCGATGTACGCTCCACGTACGAGCTTCGCACCGAAGTAGAAGTTCTGCCGCTTAGCTTGCTCCAGATCCGTGCATACCTAGCAGAACAATCGAAAATTAAATTACTACTACCGCCAAAATGATAAAATTCCATATCGTCCCGCTCACCTCTTTGTACGTGTCCTTCAGGTAACACTGGTACGTGTTGAACACAATGGCCTTTTCGGTATTGTACCTTCGCATCATTTCGAGCGTAATGCGGGAGATGGCTGGTTGGAAGTAGGTTTGCTCGGCGTCAATCATAATGCGCACGTCGAGGTCTTGGGCAGTCTGGAAATGATAAAAAGTAATCAATTTGAAACAAGCGCCCAAATCGCAACACATTGACGGCATCGACTCACCTTAACAATAGTATTCAACCGTCTAATCATGTTACGGAATAACAAGCGCCCAAATCGCAACACATTGACGGCATCGACTCACCTTAACAATAGTATTCAACCGTCTAATCATGTTACGGAACATCTCCTCTTCTTTGGGTGGAATCTTTGAGATCAAACGGCGCATCTGGCCGGTCACCGGATCCGGAACACGGAACGTTTCGCTCAGCTGACAGTCCTCGTTAATAATGCCGGTCCACGGGAAAAGATGAAGGATGCTGCCCAGTAATCACAGTGAATAAAGATAAATTAGCGCGTGGTTTGAGTAGTACGGTGTCGATCGACCTTCGTCGGTTCTTACGTACCCGTCCTTGTCCGAGGTAACCTTCTTGAGAAATTCCTTTACCTCCGCTTTATCGGACACGTTGCCGAGGTAACGTTCGAGATCTTGAATCGTTTTGTGATGCGTTAAAATGTTTCCGGTGCTTCCGGCCAAATCCATCATGTAACGGCGAGCTTGCATGATTACTTCCGACACTTGAAGCTGCAAAGCAAAGCGGGAATGTGTTATTTTCGATCCAATTCCAACGCCGCAGTGTTGACACTTACTAGCAGCTGTGGTCTACCGAGGGCAGTTAGTTTAATCGCGGTAATACCAGTACCAAACGTTGCACCTGAGAAAGGGAAATATATCTTTTATTATTTTCATCGGAAATGGGTCGTTTTTCAGTTATCTTATTCTAACACAGTATACCGATTGTGATACTAAAAATTGAATTCAATACATTTGAATAAAGTGAGAAGAATGTAATTAATTTTCGTTGCAACCTGGTTAAAATGCGCCAAAATAGGACCGAATAGGTTACTGGTTGGAAATACACAACGGAAAGCGTCCATCCTAAAAAAAAATCTTCCACACGCGTGATTTGAAGACCTGCTGCTAATTCAAACATTGCTTCAAGTTTTTTTTGTTTTTGCTTACAATGCCTGTTCCAATCCTATTTATGATTCTACGATGACGTCAAAGAGCATTGGCCTACCCAATAGACGAGCCCCTCCAAAATAGCTTTCCGCAACACATCGTTCGAACAGGTGTAGACGTAAATAATGAGAACTGCGTTCATATCATCGTCTATCGACCATCGGCGTATGGTCAATATAGAATGACCATTTAATTTTACTGTGCGTGTAGCAACACGTGACGTGCACTCAATGTTTCCGGTATATGTGAACGAGCAATCTTTTTTATAGAAGAGTATAATAATACCAAAAGTTAGCAAATATTTAGAAAATTCAGAGCATGGTTTGATAAATTTTCCAATGGAAATAACTCTATAGTATAAAAGCTGTACAAACTTTAATGCACTCCATTCAATGCGTTTTAGTACAAGTATTAGTACAACTTTTAGATCGAACTTGCAATGCTTTTGTTTATGGGTTCAGCTTGTGCTGCAAATGCAACTGATTTGTTATTGAAATATTTCGTTTTTACTAAATATTCATAACATGTTATATGTGTTATAATATATATTATATAACAATGTGGGTGTCCCTGGAAAAACAACCGAACGCAAATATGGAAATAACAAAATTTCTGTAGTAAATATTCATACAAAATATGAAGCAAACTGTATAAAACCAATAATTTGCTAGAACCAGAGCACACCGAGAAGCGAACTGACCATCAGCAGCAGCCAGAAGGTCAGTGGCAGAAACTGTACCGCGCGATCAGGTTATTCGCTCAACCGAGCCAAGGCCAGACCATAAAACGGCGTGTCTCTTTTTGGAAGCAAGAATCCGGGAAGAGAAGAAACAAGGAAACTGCGGTAAGCCATTGTCCTACTGCAGAGAATATTCGGTTACCTCTTTCGGTTTCCCCGGAGGGCATTGTCTGAAATTCGCGATCAAGTGGTTACCGCACGCAACCTAGCAATTTCGACGCCTCGGGTGTTTGTGTGTGTGTGGTGCAGAGAGAGAAGAAACTAGATGGAGAGCAATAGCAGCATTCACTTAAAAGATCACACAACACACCGCACCTCTTACTTCCTCTGTTGGGGATGATTTTTGGAGGGAACACACGGTTAGTTGCCGGGCGGAACTCAAGCTCCATCATCAACGTCATTCAACGGCACACGGCTCGCTCGCTATACCGCTGCCATCGGGAGATGAGCAATAAATAAAACTCCAAAAGCGGTGGACCGGCCGGCTGAGGAGCTCGAGTCGGGCACAAGTTGGCCGTCCGATGCGACTACACTGCAGTTTTCGCGTTGCGTCTCGGCTACCTTTTCCAACCGGTAGCCATCCATCCGTACACGAACGGGCAGACGAACGAAGCCGATGAACATGCGACTGGAGCGTTCTTGCTGCCGCTGTGTGCATAGGTTGACGATGCGCACGGTGTATGCAACGGGAAGGGTTACGTCTGCGGTCGAATTACGAAGAAGAAACTCTCATTATGCAACCATTGCAAATTCAGCGCCGGTCAGCAAGTATTGCAAAAACAAAAAAAACCCTAGGGCGCATGTGGATCAACGGGGACCCTTGCACGCTGGCAGCAGGCGCTCTGCCAAAAAACGAGCCCCCGTATCCCCGGGATGAACAATTGCGTTTAATGTCTGCTAGGGTTCTGTTGGCGTACGAGCTGGTGCATTATTTTTAGTATGACGAATTGAATTCCGAATGTTGTCAAAAAAGAGCCTAAACACTCGGTTGCACCAGCAACACCCTTCTGTTACGATCGTATTGGACGCGCTGTAGACACCAACCTTTGACTGCATCGAGACATTCGAGGAAGGTTTCCATGTTGCGTTCGCAGGTGGCCTCATTAAGGTAGAAGTAGGTCCTGGCGCTCTGCACCTTGTACCGCCGATCGGCAAACGTTTTATCGACGCTGTACTGTGGCAGCGAGTCGGCACTGTCCTCCGCCAGGTTGGTTCCCGCGGACGAAACGGAAGCTCTGGAAGCGAAAAGGGCAAACAACATTATGGAATTAATATTGCAACGCGTACCGCGCCACGGCGAGTCTCTCCCATTTACTTACTCCACTTCACGTTTTTCCGCCTCCTCCTGGGACAGATCTTCCTCAACGGAGTAGTCAAGAATGGGCTTTACACCGAACGAACGCAATCTAGAAGTGTGCGTGTGCGTGTGAATGAAAAAGAATCGATTAGAACCATTCTACAGAGGCTCTTTTTAAGTACTACAGTAACTACTACTACTGGGAATCAATTGTTAGTAAAAAAAAACACGACTATACAAAATATTGAAATTATACATCCTTACAAGTATATCAAATGTTGAAAAAAATTAAGAACATAAGAAATAACGAAATTGAATTCAATGAACATTGAAACTGTGAAAGTGTTGCTATACATTCTTTGTATGCATTATGGCATATGAAGAACTAAATGAATTTTGTGTTCTTTTCGTGTGTTGATGCGGTTTTGCCATTAATATTTCCGATAAAACTAGACTGTTTTTTCATTAGGCGGTCTATGAATAGCTAGGAGTGTTAAAAACAATCCATGTTGTGCATATTGTTGCGGTTTTTATTTCAAGTCTTTTTCAAGCTACGCAACGTGAGTTTTACTAGATCCAGTTTCACGAAATGCCAAGATATTGCAGGATACGCGCTTAAACTATATTTCTTTAATTTACAGTAATCGTGATTTTAGTGTAATAGTAATAGTAATTTTCCAACAATGACTCTGATTTTCTGGCAAGGATCAAAAAGATAAACACTTTCCGAGTGTAGGTCGTAAACGACTTCTTCTACAAATTCCAACAAAAAATGTACAATGTCTGTAACTCGACGATCATTTCGAGCTAAGAGTTGCAGTTTACTGAAACAGAATCTCCAGAAATCAAAAGATGCGCTAGAAATAGTTGGCACTGTGGAGTATTCCTTGAAGAAACAACTTGATCATAAAATGAGGATCTCACAAACATAATGTAAAAAAAGATCTTTTATGTACAAATGTGTATGATCATATTCTGTACAGATGTAGTGGGTACCGCACGTGCAATGTATGGAAGAGGAAAGTTCAATGTTTGTGTGTTGTTCAAAAACTCTCAAGTTGGACGACACAGATGGTTCACAAGATGTACAGAAAGATGGACAGACGCAGACAGACAAGGTTGAAGAACTCTAGGGACAGGGTGGTTTTGTAAGCACACGTGTGTTTCATCGCCTGGATGGGTGTCCCTTCGAAAGCACAGGCAACAGGCACGGGTAAGTGAATAAGAGACAGAACACGAGAGAACACATCGCGAACGAGAGTGTGCAGAAGTTAGGCAAGATCACATCCATCTCCGCAAGTGGTGGTGTTGCAGAGATTGCTCTTTTTTATTTGTTGAGAGTTGTTGTTGGTGGATGCATTTGATTGCGTTTTTTGTTGCTGTTGTTGTCGCATTCGCAAACGGGAAACGGGTATAGGAAGGAAAAGAAAGAAAAGACACCTTGTCAACGTTGGCACGATCCGGATACGATCCTCGCCTGCCACAAAATGTCCGTAGAACGTCTGCTTCATCAGATAGACGAACAGCCGGTCGCCGAGGACGGCTCGCATCAGTTTCATGAGCTATCGTTTTTTTTATTGCACGCGGCGTGCGGCCGGAGAAGAAGGCAGGGCGGTCCGCGGATGGGAAAGAAACGAGATGGGGTGGCATTTTGGGAATGGGAACCCCGAGCGTGATGCCGCCACGGATGCCGGCAGGTTCGAGGCATCATTCCAACGCGACCGGTGGTGTGTTCGAGACGTTCGGTTGGTCCAAAATCCGACAAAGTTTGAGTGTATGTATACGATATGTTTGACGTGTGGTTAGATTCATTTAGATGTATGTAGGTTGAATTTTGGAAACAATTTTCACATTAATAAATGCGGACATTGCGGGCGCAATTTCGTTATGTTTTGTTTTTTTTAGTCAATGTCCGTATTGTAGCGGTGATCAATAGAAGGAAATAAATTCCAATACAAAATCGAATGTTTCATGTAACGTAATGCGAAGAATGAAAAAAAAAACGTGGAAAAAAGAGAAAAAGAAACGAAACCACGGCACAAAAGATACAAAAAGAAGAAGAAAGAAAGAAAAAAAAAACAGTACGATTAGAATTACTACTAGTTGCTACCGTTTTCATGTACCTTTCGAGCGTTGGGACAATTTTGAGCTGATCTTCACCAGCCACAAAATGGCCATAGAATGTATACTTCATCAGCAGCGTAAAGAGCTTTTCGCCGAGAATGGTTTGCGCGACTTTCATCAGCTGAAATCACATGTTTGATTTGCACAGGCGGCATGGCATGGATGGTAGGTGGTGCGTGTTTGAGCCGTCGTGCATGAGCACAGTGTCCGTGCGTTTGTTAGGTTTCACGTGCACCACACACGATCGATGGATGAGTATGACCAACCACGCGCGCACATGTATCAATTTCCGTGTTCCAATTTGTTCCAGGTTACGCCAATTCCGGTGCCCGTTTTCAAACGCACCAATGTCCAATTTGGAATGATTCGAGAGTTTTGAAATTTTGCGTGTCGCAGGATCATTATCACGCCGTGCGCGTTCGAGGTAGCATACATCCAGCATTCGGCGAATATTCGGGATGGTGTTGGTAGGGTGTTTGCATGTTTCACGTGGCAGGTCAATGTCATGCCGGGATCGCAGGTTGATGAGGAGGTAATGGTGGCATGCGCATCAATTTTGTATACAGTGGGTCGTTTTTTGAAATTTTCGATCCGCGCGTTTGATGGTAACGATTGCCGCGTCGGATAATCATCACCATTCGCGGAAGATGTTCCCAGTTGTTTTGTTCGATCAAATTTACAAAGTGTTCCGCGTTCCGAATTAGGTCAGCGAGAGTTATGCAGGCAAAAAGGTAACATACGGAACCAGAGAAAGAGAGACAGAGAAAAGAAAGGAAAAGACATTTTCATTTGTTAGTTACTCGATATAGTATTGAATGTTTTTAAGGTTAGGCGTGATGGTATGATGTGATCTATTTTCGATCTAACTAGCAAACAGACAGGGATAGCTGTGGGCAAAAACCTATGGGAATGAGGAAATACAAGAAACAGCAATCGACCAACAGGAGTACAACAGGATTAAATTAGGATCTCCTACTTATCATTACACCTTCTATACTTTCCTTTTGTATGCAACTTCATCCATGTACGATTAGACGTACACACACAACGGGTCTCGTTTCATCTAAACCATCTTCATCATCGCCCTCAATGACATCTGAAGAGCAGGACAATTTGCATTCAATCGTCGTAATATTTTGGCCTTTTCACGGTCGCACGGCGCGATCGTAAAAGCAAATTCTGGAGACTCGTAAAATAAAGTAACAACGGCCGGGTAGCGAAATGCGAATAGCAGCGAATCACGCAGCTGCCGTTTGCTTGATTCGGTGAAACCTTGAGACACCGATCGAGAAATTGCCCGCGCTAGGAACTCGCTAAGAGCGAGTGTTTTAGTGCACGTTTTGTGTATGTTTCCTGTTTAGTACAAGTTTTTGGCATGAAGATTTTCTAAACCACTTCAAACTCAATGGCACGCTTTTAGTACAAGATTGAACACAAGACTAATAAACTGGATTGGATGATGAGTTCCTTTGTTTAACACGGGCTGTGAATATTTGATATCCATTGTTCGCAAATGTTTTGTTTTAAAACGATATACAAAAAGGACATTTCAGAATATTGGTGGACTTGAATATTGGTATCCAAAGAAGGGAGGGAAGGAAACATTTTGGTTCAACTTCATGTTATACAACTTAAGAACTTTGATGCATCGTAGACATCTCCCTATCGTAAAGGCCTAACACTACATAGATACTTTACTTTAAGCATAACTTCATATAAGCAATTTCTAAACCCACTTTAACAAAAACAATGTACGGTCGAACAGTTGTAAGCAGTACACGGTGCGTAAAATCGATAAGATAACATTCACGACCATTAATCAACTGCGGTCTAAAGTTAGAACGAGAATAGTGGATGAATCATTGATCCGAGGAACGCAATTTATGGACCAGTACGTTTCGTAACGACACGAAATAATGTTTTACTTTTCCAACCCGACGATCAATATCCGTGCCCAAGGGTGTGTGTCTACCGTTTACGGTTGCCAGCTGATGGTTCCTCCCACATCATCACTCGCCCTTACACACACGCCCAACGTGCGCAATGCTAGAGCCAGCCGCCGCCGATCGGTGCAAAATGCATTATGCAACTAAGTTGTGTTCGATGAGGTTACAGCAGCGTCAGGGGAAGTCGTGGCACAAATACAAACGGATTACGAATACTGTGTTTCTGGTCGGTGTGTCGCCGATCGTCATCACACCCCCTCCCCTGGGGAGACAGCGGGACGGGGGAGTTAGAAGATCGAGAGGACAGTACAAATCGACTTCGAGAGAAGGTTCCGCATCGTTGGCGCGATCAGGAACGCGTACACTGCCAAGGTCAGCACTATTTTATTGCGCGCTGCACATGCTCTTATCCAGAGCGAGCGAGCTGCAGAAGTACACCGAGCGGGCAGAAGATCGTCTAATGAACTCCGTTTTAGCACACGACGTGTGAGCCACGAGCGTTGTTTTCTCGAGTCCGTGCTAGGACTTGAGGGGAGCTTTGTAATGTTGGCACCGACGAGCCACTTTGTATGCCGTTGATGGATGATTCTCAAAGCTCCCCTCAAGTCCTAGCACGGACTCGAGAAAACAACGCTCGTGGCTCACACGTCGTGTGCTAAAACGGAGTTCATTAAAAAAACTACGATAGTTTTTTTCTATTGAATGTCACCAATTTCAAAATTTATAACCCTATGTATTTAATGTATCGTATG
>KZ071482.1:17105-30205 GCA_002091845.1 Anopheles cracens | reverse complement strand
GCTGAAGTGCAACAAAAACAGAGAACATGCAAACAATACATAACAATAAGGATAAGGAGTACAGTGACTCCCCGAGATACGCGGATTTTCAAATTTGACAGAACAACGGGGTTATTATATCGGTTTCAGTTCGTCTAGTCCCAACTGTCAAATGCAACACAAAGAGATGTCAGAGCTAAACAAAATTACGACGAACCATTTCATTCTTTTTTAATTCTGTTCCGTTTTTTCACAGTGTTTAACATTCTTTGGGCAAAAAAAATTAAAGCAATTCGCAAAAAGTATGACCCTCGCAAAATATATGCAATTTTAAAATTTGATTTAAATATCCAACCGCACCAATAAAGAGGAAAACGAAGAAGAATGTCATTTGGAACCAAAAACTAAATATTGGATCTTTTAACATGAAGTATAAACGATATGTCACATGCAGAATTCCATGTTTAATTATTAATGCTATATAATAGATACGGTATTGCAGTTGGTAGACTGAATTGGCTTGACTGCATTTACTGGAGCTTGAGTAGAACCCTTTGATCGAGTGGACTCGGAAAGTCGTTACTTTGTCGTCGTAGGTACGTGAGTGGCTTAAAACATCTCCTCTATACTTATTCGTTTACAATGTAGAGGTAGTGTCATTTTGGGGTGTTTTCTCCGCTGGCGAATGTACGACAGGTGCCTTGTGTTCAGGGCATCAGAAGTTCGATGTTTGGTGACTGAAGATTTTCGAATATTTGATACTGCGAGTAAACACACATCCAGCAGTAGATCTGTGAAACGAACGACACGGTTATGAAAATTTAGGTCATCCATTATCATCTCTCCGCCGTACTTACATTGTAGGCCATCCACACCCATAGGATCAGACTGGAGAGAGTTTGTTGAAGCTGTTGTGTAAAATGGAACAGTTTTAATGTAAATTGTAGATTGTTTTTCCACTGCGTTCCTTCACTACTCACGTAAATATAATAGCCTCCAATCAACCACAAGCCGAACACGAACTGGAACAGGATGGCAATGCCAAACAGCGTCAGCCATGGCAGCATCCAGCCGCGTGTCGTAGTTTTCAGCGAGTAACAAACGGCTATGGCAGACAGGATGAGCATGATGAAGTAAAAGATGAAAAATCCACCAACAACCTGCATGGAATCGCGTATATCGGTCTCGAACAGCGGAGAATACAGCTGGGACGAATCCCCTCCCAGTAGGTTGTAAGTTGTCTGCGAATTAAAAGCAGGCAAACTATAAAATCCGAGTAAAAGAAGCCGCGAGGCTTCACTTACCATCGTTATTAATACGATTGAGATGGCGATGGTGTAAGTAGCCACCGCATAGCTTCCCGATTTTACGGAATTTGTCCAAATACAGGGAGACCAACAAGATTCCAGCCAAACCATTGTTGTAGTCGCGCGTAAGAAATTTCACTAAAAAATGAAGCAAATAGCACGGAAGAATTGTTATTGATTTCGTTTTGAAATAACCTCCCAATACGCCAGATGTCATTACGCTTAATGGCAAACGACGAAGGCACGCCCATGCCGATACTGATGAATCAAACCTACCAAAACACAAGTTGTGGTGTATTTTCACGATAGTGGGTGAGAGTGGTAAGCAGGATCGTTTTCGGCGAGAATGCAATAGTTCTTAGTTGATCTAGGCGAATTATTTTGCAACCAAACAAACAAAACTACAAACTTTGTAGAACGCGCAACGCAAACAAACAAACAATCCGTATCGGAGCTGCTGTCAACATTCCGCTATGAAGCGGGCTTTACACGTCTGTATAACGACCTGAGAACCAGGTGGGACAGCTGTCAAAGTTCTCACTTGGCCGGTCTCGCTTTGTAAAAATTGCAGTATAAAAGTATACGGAGATTCATGGATTAGAATCATCCCGGTACGAGAAATACCCCTAATATAATGGATCGACATGCAAATACTGCAGTGTTTTGACTGGAAAGAGAACGAGATTTAAAATAAGGTGTCATTTTGGGGTGTTTTCTCCGCTGGCGAATGTACGACAGGTGCCTTGTGTTCAGGGCATCAGAAGTTCGATGTTTGGTGTGATTCGGAGGATCGCTCCCAGCTAGGATCGGAGCAAAGGGATCGAATCCCACATGGGATCGGATTTGCACATCACTAGTCTTTATACGGACATGTAAAGCCCGCTTTGACAGCCAAGCACTCCAAGGGGTAGGAAACATGGCGAATTGTTTATTCTTTTCACAGTGCGTGCTGTTTGTATGCGACATTTGTAATATTTTCTACCAAACATGTAACCATATCAATTTATCAATTTCAATTTAAATATAAATTTAAAAACAAATAAATTAAATAAATTTTAAAATAAATTAAAATTTATTTCAATTTAAAATATCAATTTAATAATATCAATTAAAATTTTTCAGTAAACCTGCAGTTCAAATAGTGTTAGCACGTTATAAATAAAATAAATATTTCATAACAAAATGAGCTCATTTTAGTGGTCTTTTCCTTTGTAAATACAACAACATTCGTAGAGCTTCTCATCCGGCTATGTGCAGTTGCAAGTTTGTGATATTGAGCAGAGAAATGATGGTAAATCAAAATCTCAACTAATTATAATTAAATTAATTATTTTCGCACCTGCTCTCCTGGAGTGCCGGAGGGGCTCCTGCCATCATCTCTTGTGATAGTGAAGCTCCATAAAGTTATTTTTGAAACCGTAGCATCGGGTCATCGGTGAGCTATATTTAATTTTAACGCACTTTGGGTTAGCGTGGCGTGTAGGCGCAATATTTTCCCCTTTTCAAGCCATGCAACTGACGCGTCGAACCAGAGCGACCTCTCGCATCGGATGCCATGGGGGCCACACTTATCTGCCGTCGTTTGTTTTTGTACGAAAACACACCGTACATGTGCTCCCGTAGTCACGCGCCACCTAACCCGTGGTTGGCCGTACGGAAGCCAAATTCCAGCTATCACGCACCGGCGGGTTCGATCCATCGACTGGCAGGATGGATGGTGGAGCCGATTTTTGGCGTGACCGAGGTGAAACCTCGCGGCCCATCCCGGCTAATCGGTGTGCATGTCGCCTGTCGCCTCCGCGCGACGCCATGTGACAGCCGGAGTGGGAAGTGATTTGAATATTTGAAGTCCGCGCGTAGATGCCTTAAGCACCGGTTTGCGACCGGTCATTATCGTAAACGAAATTCCGGCCTCCATTTAGAGCGCGGGCAGTGTTTTTGGCCAGCGGGCTCAGGCGCTCCGATCGCGGGAACCCTAAAATGGGAACCTCCCGTAATGATACGGTTGCGGGAGAATGTTTTCTGCGTATTTCTCTTTTCGCACGTTGTGGATTTTGAGATTGTTTTTTTAGATATCGCGAGGTTTCTAGATGCCCGCGATTGGTACAGTTTATTTTTTTCCCGCAAGAATCCCTCCGCGAACCGAGCGGGGCTGGTACTATCGCACGTGCGAATAACGCATCTAAACGGGATCAAAACAGGTACGCCAAAGAACTGTACCGAAAGAAAGTAAAACGAAGCAATGACTCAGTGCCACGTTGCCGAAGAAGAATCGATTTTCTTCCTCGGACTCTGAAGAACGAGCGTAAAAAAAGTGGAGAAAAAAAACGAGATTGTTATGCCGATGCACATCGCGCCGTTGCGTGTGATGGTTGTTTCTCGATACGCAGATATAACGAGGTGCGCACTCGCGCCACAGTGGATGCGCAAACAGCGCACATTCGGGCGTGCCAGCGCCCATGTTTATGCTCATGCTGCGCAGGCAATGATGCTGCATCTCCCGATGCCGAAGCCGTCGCTCTGCACCTCCGAGCTGGGTTCGTCGAATGCATTCGTGTTCGAGTTGTTGTGCGTTCGTTTCTTTTTTACTGATATTAATTTTATGTGCAGTTTTGGGTCAGTTTTATGCTGATCTTCTTCGTGCGGGGCGTGCTTCGCGCAAGAGTTATTGCGGTAGTGGTGCAGAGAGCCGTAGGATATTCAGCAACGAAAGACAACGGCTGGCTGGGGGCGAAGAGGTTTTAGAATGTGTAGAAGCTTCATGACAAAAAGCAGCTATATTTCAGCAACGAAAGACAACGGCTGGCTGGGGGCGAAGAGGTTTTAGAATGTGTAGAAGCTTCATGACAAAAAGCAGCTATATTGTATATCATCAGAGGACACATATGAACCAATCACTTAAGCCCATATACATATATATACTCTAATCTTCAACCACTCAGCTACGCTAATAACAACACTCAAAGCTTGGAATATATTATTTGCCTAATGTAATATAATTAGCATAACGTTCCCAGTTTCGACAGCAGTACTTATCATCAACCTCATGAACCCACGCAATTTGAGATCAGTTGCGCTATGTGATGTCTGTGGTGTTGTGTGTATAAGTTTATTATAAGATAGCATAGAATTAATGACAAGGAGCGTGCGTCTTCTGTCTGATGTGCTCTTCTTTCAACTTCGCTTAAATTAATACGTTCGGTGAACTAGGTTGGCGCCTTCCAATCATATCGCGGAGCATAGTTTTAGTTGATTGTGGAACAAAACAGTGATTTAGAATTCCTCGTTCGGTACGGCATAACGATCGCCCGTGAAGAAGAGAAGAAAAGTCGTTTATTAAAAAGATTAGGTGCGACTCCACCTACAGCTGGTTATTTGAGATATTTTTCAAGAACAAAACAAAAACAAATGGTAGGAAGTATTTGAATGATTGAATTTACTTTGGTCTTCCAGTACTTCTTAAAACAAACTATAAAGTATAGAACCAATGGGAAAGAATGCATAACATTTTAAAATTTCACTCTTTTTCCTGCCGATTCGCGTCACGCTCAGAGCATTACTCTTTCGACATCACTGTTGTCAGACGTTCTCCGATGATCTCAGCTTTTCCCTCTGGACACTGCAGTTTCCTTTGGAAACTGTGGCTTTACTCATCTCGCTCTCGCGTTGAAGGAGCTGCTTCGCTCGATTGCTCTCGCACGGTAGTTCAAATTAGCAGTTGATCGCCAGAAGTGTTCGGGTACGAATAGCGTAAATATTTATTTCACTGTAAATTATTACTACCTTTGAAGGAACAGCAGGTAGCACGCAACGCGCAGGTTGCATTTTTGGTGATACATATTAACATGACAGCAAAGTACACTGAGCTGCTCGGGAAACGTGTTTGGTAATGGCAATTTCCGACACTACAACGTGCGAGTGGGAGTTTTGATGGTTGCAAAACTTTTGTGTCATGTGTAGCATCGAATCCGAATAAGATAAAATAAATGAAGATAAAAATAAGATGATGCAAACACATAGAAAAACAGTTAGTTTTGAATAAACAAACTCAAAAACAAAACTCTAGCTACCATGTTTCATGAGCAATATTTAGCAAGTACTAGCTGATCTTCCAAATAGGCACAGTTTTGTCATTTAATCTAATGCTTTTATTCCCTAACCCACTTAACTCGTAATTTGGCAGAATTTACATGTTTCTTTCTTTATATTTATGAGTTTTTTAATCATTTACAATATACTTTATATACTTTATATACAATATACTTCAATATACTTTATTTATGCTTTTTACTCACTTTGCCTGAATTTACCAGTACCGAAAACTCTGATTTTTTTAGGTCATGAGCCACTGCCCCTATATTCCATTTAATAGGATTTGCTTTTTAAAATTTTGATGTCGGCGGATTTTTACTTGAGGGATGTTGGGAAGGAAGCGGGAGGGAGTAGGGTAACAATCTCAACGGATTTTAAAACTAGAATAGTTAGCCCACAACTGGTGAAAATCAGCCCAATCATCAGAAAATGAAAAAAATAGTTTTATAAAAAATAGTTAGATTTGCACGAAAGGAGCAACAAGTTGTATTTGAGAAATATATCTTAAATTTTTTGAAAATCTAAAAAACCGTTGCAAAATTATAAATATTTGGGTGAAACCCGTTTGTCGATATCTCTAACCGTTTTCGAGTTTTCGAAGCTCAAAGTTGCAAAAATGTCAATCGACACCTGATTTGTCCGTTAGTGTTAAAGTACGTTACGTGTATTTCGCGATGAATTTTATAAAGTTTCTATTTAAATTGTTTTGATCACTAACTCTTGCCAATGAAACAAAAAAAAATGTTAAAAATGTTCCGGCAACAATCCCTCGCGCTGAAAACCGGCACAAAGCGTCACGCGGTCGTTGTAGTGTGCCCGCGCAGAAGCTGAGCCGGGCCGCGAGATGTCTCTCGCCCCATTCGTGCGCCAACAGTCCGTCGAAGCAGGTCGCTTGCGCAGCGCTCCGACTTTCGTGGAGCCAGTTTTCCCGTTCCGAGTCAGTGTAGCGAGGCGGATCAAGTGTCTCTTTGCCGCTTCCCGGCTCGCGAAAATCGAAACCCCGAAAGTTTCGCCATCCATTTCGTGTGTGTGTGTGTGTGTGTGTGAGACGGTTTTATTCCGCCTTCGTTTCGACACCGATTGAAGACACCTTAATCGGCCGTTGGTTGTGGATCCGAGTGCTGACTTGGTTTGGTACTGTGTGTGTGTGTTTTTGCGGTTGTTTGTGGTGGCCCTACATGTGCGAAAAATCGAAGCTTCATAAATAAAAATATCGCATCACAAATGTACGCACGGTACCGGTCTGCGTAAGTGAGGTGAGTTTTCCTTGCCCCAAAGGCGCAAAACCCGACAACCTGCCGGCTGCGGGTCCGTGTTAGTGTTTGTATGTGTGCATGTGTGTGTGTATGTGTGCTAGTGGAAGTTTGTAGCGTTTGGTCGTTACTTGTAAGTTACTCGCGCAAGTTAGCCACGTGTGTTTGTGCGTATTTTTATTTTCGACCCGTGCGTGCGCCAAGCTGAAGTGTTTCGCGCGTGTGTGATTTGCCATTTGCGTATCCGCGAAAGGGATATACATTTCGCCCCGCCGCCTGTGTGTTGAAATGTATCCCGGTTTGACAAAAAGGATCTTCAACCGGTTCCCGCGGGCCTGGCCTGGTGGTGCGCAGTGGGTGAATAATGAGTTTCCGATTGTAAACAGTTAACCAGTGCAGCATCCATCCCGCGAATCCATCCCGAGCGGCCGCGTTGAAAACCGTCCGCTGTAAACTGGTCGTCGTTCGATTCCCAGAAAAATCAACCGCTTCAACCGTTCATTGCACAAAATCTACTATCACGAGCGCGATGTAGACGGTGGGAGGAGGAAGAAGAACAGAAGAGAGAGAGAGAGAGAGAGGGAGAGGGAGAAAAAACTCCGAGCAGGAAAAGAGAATCCCACCACCACCGAACGTGGCCGTTTTTCCCAGCGGCATGTCTGCGTCGAAGGCAGACGAAACGCGGCGCGGATAGGATCACGCCGGCGAGCATAACGAAACAAACCGAACTCACAAAAAAGTAAGACGCGCAAGGAGACGAAAACAAAAACTAAATCGGGCACGGAGCGATTCCCGTCCGTGAAATAAAAGTGAAACAATCGACGTCCCCAGGCCCCCGGTGTCCTCCCAGCCGCTTCCCAGCGGCATCCAGCATCTCGAGGACCTGCCCTCGGGGTGGTGGTGGGAGGAGGACGAGGAGGTGGAGGAGGAGGAGGAGGGATAAGCGACAGGGCAGCATCTTTCGCCGTCGGTTAAGATTTATGTAGTGCACCGCGGCGGCGGTTCGCGCTGGCTCAGGTTGCTCTTCACGTTTCCGTCGCCCGTCGGTCCTCCCGTTCCGCTCCGTTCGTGCCGCGACGGCGGAAGGTAACTGCATCAGCCAGCAGCGGCATCGGGCGGCGGTGTGTTGTACGCCTGCTGAAGTTCTTGTTTTCGTGTTGTACCGAATTTACACCCGCCACGGAAGGGACAGAGAGAGAGAGAGAGAGAGCACGAAACGAGACCAACGAACAAAACCATCCCACCGCCGACTTTGATGCTGCAGCATCGGCCGTTCTTGCTCCGATTCTGGCGTCGCCTACTTCGCCGGTGTTCGCCAATTGCAAATGGTCGCGAATGCACACTGAACACGCCTTCACCCCCCCAAAGGGTCGTTTTACTGTACCGGTCGAGTCGCACCGCACCGAACAGCGTTGCGCGCGAAGAATGTGAATCGTTGGGTGGAATATTTAAATTCAAATCGAACACTACGAGGCCGGACACTACGGTTTCGGTTGAAAACGGTGGCGTGGGTGATTGATTGTCCCAGTTTTCGTGCGCCGTAAAATGAGTGGAGCCAGCGCAGCCGAAAATAGTGGTTCAGGTGTTGCGAAGAGAGTTTGTTTAATCGTGTCGCCCGTTTGTCCCCTTGCTGCATGCGACAACCGTGTACAGGTTGATGGTATTTTAAGTGCGTTGGCTGTCGTGTTTTTTTTTTCTCTAAGCGATTGTGACATTTGAATATCACTGTCACGTTGTATTAGCGCGCAATTATGTTATGGCTTTCGGGCCCAAAACAATCAACATTAAATCTTGGTTGGTTATGGTTGTTGGAGTTAATTTTTGAAAATTCTTATATGCATCTGGCAGTGTTAATCGGGAGTTTGAGTTGTTGATAAAGACGTATACTCGTAGTTGAATTATTACATTTTAATGAAGTGGAAAAAACGAGCCGAAAAGTGAGATTTGACAACCAGTAGTCGCTCGTAACCAGTAAAAGAGATGTTAGTAGATCAAATGTATTTGAGACATTTGCAAAAGGTAATTAACTTTATGAAAAACTTAAGATACTACTCCATGCTAGAACTACACTTTGGGTGATGATTTTGTGCTTCCCTTATTGTCATGGTAACAGCCCGCGGTAGAGGCAAGCCTTTACTTAAAGTCGAGAGGTTTTCCAGATAGTTCCCTTGGGAATTGTTTTCACACGACAGGACCGAAATATCCATCTAAACGATAAAGAAGAGAGAAACAAAACTATTAACAATATGGCTTAAAAATAATGATTAATAATGCAATAATAATGTCCAACTATTAACCAAAGGTGATAATTTATTCAACTTACGGACAAATCTGCTGTCAATTGACACTTTTGCAACTTTGTGCTTCGATAACTCAAACACGGTTAGAGATATCGACAAACGGTTTCCACCCAAAGTTTTATATTCTCACAAAGTTTTTTTAAAAGATTTTCAAAAATTTTAAAATCCGTAAATTTCTGAGATACAACTGGTGCAAATCGTGGTGTCAATTGACACCTAGAAGGCTATTTTTGGCAATTACTGACCGATTGGGCTGAAATTTTCACCAGTTGTTCACGCAACCTATTCTAGTTTTATAATCCGTAGAGTTTGTGAACCTGCTCCCCCGTTTGCTCCCCAGCTCCCCTCAAGTAAAAATCTGCCGTCAAAATTTTCGTCAAAATTTTAAAAACCTTCAAACTATACGTAAAATTTTTTGGAGCCCCAATTCCAAGAAATGGCATACAGGGGCGGTG
Organism: Anopheles cracens; assembly: GCA_002091845.1. Classification (NCBI taxonomy): domain Eukaryota; kingdom Metazoa; phylum Arthropoda; class Insecta; order Diptera; family Culicidae; genus Anopheles; species Anopheles cracens. Next base: position 20,819 of record KZ071482.1, on the reverse strand, counting down.
GTCCAGGACCTACAGTAAAATTTCAAAATTTCCCGATCAAAATTGTACGATTCTCTAAAAAGAAGAAGAAGAAGAATAAAATTCAAAAATGCATATTTTCTGCTTATAATTCGTGACATTAGGTATTCAAATTACGTTTTTATTATGTATTATGCTGTTTTAAGTCATAATTCATTAAATTTTGTATTATTTATATCGAAAAATACTTTTTATTCGGTCTAGACGATTTTCCATAGCTTCTGCAATTGGTACGTGACTTTCTCTATGAAAAGACAGCGGGAGTGGATATTCAAAGTGATGCCATTTCCACAATTTTGATCGGAAAGTTCTGAAAATTTTATTGTAGGTCCTGGACCACTGCTCCTGTAAAGGAGTATTCTGTCCATTTGACCGTAAGTGTTAATGCTGTTTTAAGAATATATCAGGACTATTTTAAATCGATATGCCGTGATAAATTTTCGTTTTTCACCCTGAACTAGAATATGTCTAAATGTTCCCGAAGTGTGAAATCTCTGTTGAAGGAACTGATTTTTATTACAATTCAGTCCAACAGTCAGTGCAGTCAATTACAGATCAGTAACGCTTTCTTATAACTCTAACGATTAAGCTTAACGTCGACCTTTTAAAGATTCCAAATATTAAATTAATATTTAATAACACGAATAAAATGTTATCAGTAATAATTGAAGCCTTTACCATTTCGACACGCCTTTAGAAAACGTTTTAGTGCGACTCTGTTGTTTAAATTTGTTTTCAAACATTAGTGAATTCACATGGACATGAACTGTAAACGATGTCGTTAAGTTGAGTTATTTTCGTTAAGATCTTTTCGTCAAACTGCAAAACATGTTTAAAAATGTCTTATTCTTTTTTATGATAAAAAATAAAAAATAAAAATAGTAAAGTAAATTAGTAAATTAAAAATTAGCACAAACAAAATAGTATTTGCAACAAATGTTCAACTAATTTACAAATTGTTGAGATTCATAAAAAAACAAGTGCAATTCAAAAAATAAAAAAAATCATTGCCCTTAGACAGTGGTTTTGGGATCAGGAACATGGTGTCATACATTCGGGGGCATATATTTAACCTAACTTTGATTTAAAACGGCGATGGGATTGGGATTGTTCTCACGCTGGGAAATCTTTATTCAAATTGGTACTATATATCAATGGATTTTGGAGTTACGAATCTTTAAGATTCTCCTTTTTTTCGCACCATGTTCAAGACATATCTCGAGGCTCTCCTTCCAAGATGCTTGATAGAAGTAACCACAAAACAATTTCGTGTAACAACGATTTAAAACACGTTACAGGATTGAACGAACAGAATTTGAGAATCACAATTTGGCGAATTAGAAATCACAAACAAATTTTATCCATCAAACAGCGCTTTAAAGTATATTTCCAAACTTGCCTTGGCTTCTTTCTCGGCCGGGCTTCCCTTACCTGCGCGGTACCGAGCGGGCGTGTGGGATGGTCCGCCGCGAGTTCGGGAGCAAAACAGGGTTGATTATTCTCGTAATTACCGACCACCGGGCTTTGGTTGGGGGGCTGACGGTAATTATGAGGTCCCGATCCTGGGTGGGTGGGTCGGTGGTGCGAGCGGGGGAGGGTTGCGATAGCCGACCAGTAGCCAGCGCTGGGTGGAGTTGTGAAAATTCGCTGCGAGTGGTGGAGCCGGGCAAGAACGAAAAAATCACGATCACCGGCGTGAGCGAAGTGACGCTTTTGCGTGTGACGGATCGATCGGCTCGATCACCTCATCCGGCCTGATCCGGCCTGACGTACGTCATACGTGCGTTTTTCGCCTGTGGAAAGGCACGCACGGTCAGTGGCCAGGGACCGAATTGCCCCGGGACCGTTTAGTGTAAGTACCTTCGCGGTGTTGCGGCCGGGTGCATTTATTCTGATCATTGCCATCATCATGTGGAGCAATTGCATTCAAATTTGGGCTCCGAAAGCGCACCGAAAACCGGAAGCAATTGACGCGCGCGCCGCCACGGGGCCTCCACGGGTCAATTTCTCAGCCTGTCATCTCAAAACCCGCTCGGTTGCTGCGCCACGGACTGTGGGATTTTCCCCACGGGCACCGTTGGGGAGGGCTTGAACGAACAGAATTTGAGAATCACAATTTGGCGAATTAGAAATCACAAACAAATTTTATCCATCAAACAGCGCTTTAAAGCTTTCAACCCGAGATCCGAGCAGTGTTAAAGCAAGCGGAAGCCATACAAACCGCGCAACGTCTGCGGACGAACCGCTCGCGACGGAGGCGAAGTTTTTTAAAGAGTCTCAAGGGAAACAACTGGCGCGAAAAGCGAAAAAAAAACACGGAGCACCGTTGTCGACCGAAACCGAATCTGGGTTGATCTGATTCGTTCGCACATTGTGACCGTCAGTGCTGCGGCTGGAATTGATGGGTAACTACGTGAAACGAACGAAGGAAGGAGCATTGAACAAAAAAAAAACAGACTCCCTCCCCTCCCCGCACAAGAAACGAATCACAGAAGCAAATCACCTCCGCACACCCCTGGCCGCGGCAAAAAGGAACAGGCCACAAACCACAAACACGCGGCATCCAGACACGGCGCGTCCAGCGTCAGCAACGGCTGGATCGGTGGCACCGGGCAGGGCCGCCGGTTTGGTTTGCAATTGTGGTTAATTTTTTCGGGAACATGGTGTCATACATTCGGGGGCATATATTTAACCTAACTTTGATTTAAAACGGCGATGGGATTGGGATTGTTCTCACGATGGGAAATCTTTATTCAAATTGGTACTATATATCAATGAATTTTGGAGTTACGAATCTTTAAGATTCTCCTTTTTTTCGCACCATGTGCAAGACATATCTCGAGGCTCTCCTTCCAAGATGCTTGATAGAAGTAACCATAAAACAATTTCGTATAACAACGATTAAAAACATGTTGCAGGACTGAACGAACAGAATTTGAGAATCACAATTTGGCGAATTAGAAATCACAAACAAATTTTATCCATCAAACAGCGCTTTAAAGCAAAAAAAAACGGCACTCAAAAAGTCACGTCAGACCGACCGACGGGTGCCTGTGGGCACGCACGGGGGCTTTGGAAGCGGAAGTGCGTCAAGGTGGGCCACGTCGCGACGGCCCAATCGGAATTGAGGGCCCCGCGGAGATATCTTCAACGTAACGGCGCGCTGGCACGCGTGCCTGCCATTTGTCTCGCGTCGCGATCGCGGCGCGATCCACATATCTTCCACACCTGGCCGGGGTTCCGGCCCATCTCGCGTGCCTGGGAAGCGAGCTCGGCCCGGGTGGAAAGCGTGCGAACGTGCGACCCGGGTGAGAGTGTCCGGTAAGTGGATAATTAATTTTAATATTCAATTATGGGCGGAACGATTGAAAATTCATATTAATTGATACGTTACTATCGGGTCGGCCAGATCTGCTCGAACGCCGGGCTGCGTAGGCCGCACCGCGGTCGTGCGGATCCCGGGCGCGAGAGCACGAAGGGCCCAACCACCGAACATGGAGCACGCCTGGCTGAAATGGCTTAATCGTGAGACAGCACAAAAATCCTGACCTTAGAGCGAGGCGTCGTCGTGGTCGTGGTCGCTTATGTGATCCATTTCTTGGCGGGAACACACACTTTAGTGTCTGTGTCAGAGTTCGCCCGGCGAACTCGTAAGCGAACGTCCGCACCCGGGATGACTTTCGTGCGCTTCGTCTG
>KZ071479.1:296686-324083 GCA_002091845.1 Anopheles cracens | reverse complement strand
TATATTTTTTGTAGAATCTAAACATGAATTTGACCTTTTGAAACAGTAATTTAGAAGCGTCCGATGGCTGTTTATCGCTTTATCTATTCTTTTTTTTCTAGTTTTTGATATTAGATAGATTTTTAGGCAAAGAAACATGGACAATGATAAGGACATTCCTTTGAATGGGCCTACTAACATAGTGGACGCGATGTTCAGAAAGTAATCATTCAGCTATCGTACTTTTACTGACTCACAAAACATGTTTTTAGAATTTGCTCTCATTTTTAAACATTTAATACATTCAAGTGATATCAGAGTTGGTATTAATGGGCCAACCGTTCTTGGGCTCAAATAAAATGACTACATCAAACTAAGATTTAGTAGAAAAAAATCGTTCATTAAAGTAGCAAATACACTCCACTCCGCAAATACAAAATGAGCTTCAAATCTTTACAAACAGATCGAAAGCAAGCAAATACAAAACGATCGTCCATCGCATCGCATCCTAAAAATATCGATTGGTCGATTCTAAACTTCTCCGCTATGGAACGCTGCAATGCGTGCAGGAATGTATATCTATAAACCAGAATGCAATAGCGGTCAATGGACGGAAATGGAAGGCCACGGTCCAACATTGACTATCGACTATTGCATTCTTAAACAATTTGGCTATTTTTACAACCACAGGATATCGTTCGTGTTGATGGCCCTTTAATAGATGCAACCTTTGGATGACTGGGGGTGACATTAATTCCGACATTCACCCCGGAAGTACGCGTCATGCGGTGATAGACACGATCCCGCATTCGATAACGATTACAGTATTGCATCCAATAAAACTATAAGGGTATGTCGAGAAAATTAACCCTTTCCCTTCGGATATCCCGTGAAAGGTATTAAAGGTCAAAGGCCTCCACTTTCATGCTCTCTATTAGTGGGAACTTTCTATGCCGGTCCCTGTATGGATTCCATAGCAGTATAGTAGATGATGAAACTGGTAAAGCTGCGTCGGGTCATCATGTACGCTCACCGCCAGTTAATCAGTTCGTTGTTTTATATTAGTATATTTTATATTTTTATAGTATTTCCTTTGTTTTCGTGTTTGCAAGTGTTTGGTCTTTTCGTGTGCGTGTGTTAACGTTTTAACTTTGTCAGGTTGTTTGTTTTTCTTTTGTATAGCCATACACTCCTCGCTGCACACTCCTGCCCGCAATACATTACTTAGTATGAGGTGGTGGTTCAATAATTTAATGAAAATAGTGCTAATCTCTCGTTTGCATCGTAAGCGTGTGTGTGTGTGTTTTTAGTTGCTCGCATACTTCACACTTTTTTAATTGATATCGATACTAGCAGCTTAATATCCTGATGCAGCACAGGGCTTTGTTTTATTGCTTTCAATCGTTTTCCAACAACACGTCTCCGCAGTTTAGTCCCATTCACACATTTACCTCACGTATAAATAAGGGTGCTTTGAGCTTGCTATCACTAAAGCCGTTTTCTGCAGACTTGCTGCTTGAATTGAAGCTTAGCCTAACCCGCGTCATGCACGCCACAAGACGGACAAACGGATCATGAGGGAAAAAGGCATCGTTTCTTATCACGCTCGCGTTACAATAATTTGTCGTTTGTTTGGCTTACAGCAGCGGTTCTCGTGTCCTTTTTAGTTGATAAAGGCAACGTTCAGCCTCTGAAGTTCTATCGTACATGTGGGAAGGAGAGTTGCAGCCAAGCCGATCATACACAACCGAGTGCGTAAAAGAAAGTTTGGTTTGTGTCGATGTATGTGTTGTTTCATGTGGCATTGTGCTAGAAAATAACTTACACGGGTAGCTTAGACGATAAACTTAAATAACAGAAACCACCTAGGAAATCGAAACTATCAGACAATAGTTAAAGCATGTTTTGAGCTGCATGATTTGTAAACAATTCATAATTGGCGTGCTTGCTTGGGGCATCGTCCAAAAAGCATCGTTCTTAGGTGCCACATGAAGACAAACCGATCGTTTGTACCGAACCTTTTACAACAAGCCGAAATTTGTTCTACTATTCTACTTGCTACCTAAATCAAACAATTGATGGGCTTATTTCGAACTGATCGATGGATCAAATTTACAATCGTAGAATCGTAACGAGCATCCGAAGAGACGACCGAATCAGAGCGTCCTTTCGATTAGTTCAGAAATAAACCCACTGCGTGAGAGACATTTAAAGAACTACAAAGAAGCAACGTGACTGTCGCTTACACTGAACATAACAAACAAAGAAAACATGGCTGGGACAGTGTTTGGAAAAGGAACATAAGCGTTTAGAGAGCCGCACACTCGCACAACTTCACACGTACGTAAACCACGAACATTCACCCCGGAAGTACGCGTCATGCGGTGATAGACACGATCCCGCATTCGATAACGATTACAGTATTGCATCCAATAAAACTATAAGGGTATGTCGAGAAAATTAACCCTTTCCCTTCGGATATCCCGTGAAAGGTATTAAAGGTCAAAGGCCTCCACTTTCATGCTCTCTATTAGTGGGAACTTTCTATGCCGGTCCCTGTATGGATTCCATAGCAGTATAGTAGATGATGAAACTGGTAAAGCTGCGTCGGGTCATCATGTACGCTCACCGCCAGTTAATCAGTTCGTTGTTTTATATTAGTATATTTTATATTTTTATAGTATTTCCTTTGTTTTCGTGTTTGCAAGTGTTTGGTCTTTTCGTGTGCGTGTGTTAACGTTTTAACTTTGTCAGGTTGTTTGTTTTTCTTTTGTATAGCCATACACTCCTCGCTGCACACTCCTGCCCGCAATACATTACTTAGTATGAGGTGGTGGTTCAATAATTTAATGAAAATAGTGCTAATCTCTCGTTTGCATCGTAAGCGTGTGTGTGTGTGTTTTTAGTTGCTCGCATACTTCACACTTTTTTAATTGATATCGATACTAGCAGCTTAATATCCTGATGCAGCACAGGGCTTTGTTTTATTGCTTTCAATCGTGGCGGCCTAACAGACATTTTTTAACAAATTTGGCTGGTGGGGTTCGAAATGAGCGAGCAGTAGCGCCAGAGCGGGATGCAAGAACAAAGATTTTCATAGCGCAGCTCAAGCGCAGAAAGAGACGGAGAAAAAATGAGAGAAAGAAAAAAAACATGCCATAACATGTTCGAAAAGTGCTTGGATACATTTTCGAAAAACCCGTCATTTCAGGGGTCTTTTGACATTTTTGAGGTTTTACCGTAGTTCTTTTTCAATTTTTTTTTAATTATATATTTTTTGTAGAATCTAAACATGAATTTGACCTTTTGAAACAGTAATTTAGAAGCGTCCGATGGCTGTTTATCGCTTTATCTATTCTTTTTTTTCTAGTTTTTGATATTAGATAGATTTTTAGGCAAAGAAACTTGGACAATGATAAGGAGATTCCTTTGAATGGGCCTACTAACATAGTGGACGCGATGTTCAGAAAGTAATCATTCAGCTATCGTACTTTTACTGACTCAGATGGGCTACTGGATCGCGAAAACTTTACCCGTCCCAACAATTTGGCCTATTGGGCCCAGATCTTGAAGACTATGTCTGAACAAAAGTTTGAAATTATCCAGTGTTTAAGACTTCTTCACAATCTGTGAAGGTTGTTGGAATATCGAATAACTTCAGTCTCATAACTTGATGGATTACCGGCTAACTTGCACTATTGACTGAGTACATAATGGGGGCAATAAACCCGGTTGTATTGCACTCCTCGACTTGCCGAGAGATATAAATCAAAAACACACGAACAGTGTAGAAGGCGCTCTCCAACGGTTCTGCAAATGTTTGAGTGAGTTGGTTTATAATAATACCTCCCAGCCCAGGTAATAATAATACTCTCCCTAGTTCCCAACTCTTCCCTCCCGATAGTGGGACTTTCGATCCAATATCTAAATTGGTGGTTATAGTTATTATCGTTGTGGAGGCATTTTCTTCGTCTCGATGCCCAATAATAATGGAGCAAACACACAAACACACCCGGGTGACGGGACGAGGGAAAGGAACGAGAGAGATGGTCTCGAGACGTCTCGCCGGAATGAATGGGCTTTTCTTGGGGTTTTCCGCTCAAAAAACGGTTTTCTCGTCTGCGACTTTCGCTGGCATTTCTTCAAGCTTCGCCTTCGGAAAAAAGGGGGCTCCGGCTCATGCGGCTGATGCGAAGCATGGATGAAGAAGAACGGTCGTCCCATAAACCGGTAGAATATTTCGGTAACGACCTTGAGAAGGTAGTCTAACTGCGAAACGCGGTGGAACGCGCGGTCCGTGGACAGGTGAAGACAGGTTAGCGAAGAACCAGGTTTTTATTGTTCCACACACACAAAACCGTGGCGTTCGGAGACGACGTCGCCTTTTAAATGGCTCATCCCGTCGTCTTGCCCTCCAGACGTCTTACTCGTTTGCTGGTCCGTTCTTCCGCAGCTTTATTTACATTACACACACGCCTTGGTGGTGTGCGGTGGGACACGAAAGCGAAATTCCTTCATGCGCATCTTCTTCCTGTCTGGCGTGAAAGACACGCGGAACGTTGCAGCCGTCGAAGAGCGGCAGTAAACGACCCGGGCCCAAATCTTCGCTCTACTCTAAGGCCATTGTTATGTCCGGTGCAGGTAAGCAGAGGGCAGCAGCAGGGACACATGTAGAGTGAATATCACTTAAGCTCATGTTACCTGCTTGGATGGGTGGCTAGCCAGAGGCAGGTTAGCCGTCTGGTCTGGCTGAAGTTTGTGGTGTGCCTTGAGCCAACGACCGTTTTTCATTACCTGTTAAATGTCGTTTGACAAACCACACGGCCTACGCTACGAAACCTCTCTGAAAGTGCGTTTGATGGGCTACTGGATCGCGAAAACTTTACCCGTCCCAACAATTTGGCCTATTGGGCCCAGATCTTGAAGACTATGTCTGAACCCCCTCGACCGACACTCTTCTGACCACACGTTGTTGGAGCATCTTCAACAGTTGTTCCGGGCATTGGGTGGGGGGATTCATTGTTTTTTTTTGTTCGTTGTTGTGTGGAGGCATTTTCTTCGTCTCGATGCCCAATAATAATGGAGCAAACACACAAACACACCCGGGTGACGGGACGAGGGAAAGGAACGAGAGAGATGGTCTCGAGACGTCTCGCCGGAATGAATGGGCTTTTCTTGGGGTTTTCCGCTCAAAAAACGGTTTTGTCTCTCGTTTCTTCCCACGCAGTTCGCGTTTTGCTGTTCTGCTCTCTCGCACGCGCAGTGCTCCGCTTTGGTGGACGACATGACGCCTGCCGAGAAGCGTTGGATTCGAGATTCTGGAAAATCTTCTTGCTCTCAGCTTCTCGTCGCGATCTGGTTTTTGTGTACGTGTGTGTGTGTTTGAGGGTTTTGCGTTTCTCAAATGTGTATGCTTGCTAGAAAGAGAAAGAGAGCGAGGGCACGGGCTCGGGCTCAGGCTCGGGCGCGTTTTTCTTTGTCACGGTGTACCCCAAGAGAAGGCCCAACAATCTCTGCCTGCTGGATTCGCGATCCGCGCGAATTCCATAATTTTATACCCAACTGGGTAGCCCGACCTCCGACCCATAAAAACCGTTCAAAAACATGCATATGAATCCGTGGATTTAAATGCCTTCTGACTGGAGCCAGCTCCCTTTTTCACGCTTCGCTTCGCGCACATCCATCGGCGGCGACACATCTGCTGGGCAGCTTTTTTTTATTGACGACGAGCTCAAGTTCCCTGACCTGCAGCACCAGAGAGAGAGACAGAAAGAGATATCCATAGCGAGGGACTTTTAACTTCCATGTGTAGAGCAGCGCGAGGTCTAATGCAAAGCATATGTGCACATGATGGTTCGGAATCTGTAGGGTCTCTTAGTGAAAATTGTGGCTATCCCGTATGAAAATAACCACACCATCGGCTGCTCCAAACTAGTCGACATGGGAAACATCATCACAGCTTAAATTGGTTGTTCAGTTGAAATACTAAGTTCTCAGTTTACCCATGTCTGGAATGTCTGGAATCACTTCAAAATTTCTTCAAAAACAAACCAATTGATGTTTTTTTGAGGACCCTACGTGTGAGATGGATTATGTTTGCTGTTTGACCAGTCAAGTTCTATGATCTTATTTGTGCTTTTTAGGCTGGAATATTAGACCATAATCATGCTTCTTTATCATCATTTTGTTCCAATACTAACATATTTTTACGGTACAAAGCACGGTTTCAATGCAGGTGAAATACCATTGAAAGTTTTCGTTTTTATGGAGCTTCTATAATCGAAGTTAGTTACTAACTCCGGACGTCAATTTGGCATTTTCAAGAAGATGCATCAAAATGATTGTATATTGTTCTGTGACGTCAAATACTATCCAAGAATATAATTAGGTATTTCAGAAGTCATTTATAGTATGCTACTAGCAAGAAAAACACGATTTTTCTGTGGACGACATGACGCCTGCCGAGAAGCGTTGGATTCGAGATTCTGGAAAATCTTCTTGCTCTCAGCTTCTCGTCGCGATCTGGTTTTTGTGTACGTGTGTGTGTGTTTGAGGGTTTTGCGTTTCTCAAATGTGTATGCTTGCTAGAAAGAGAAAGAGAGCGAGGGCACGGGCTCGGGCTCAGGCTCGGGCGCGTTTTTCTTTGTCACGGTGTACCCCAAGAGAAGGCCCAACAATCTCTGCCTGCTGGATTCGCGATCCGCGCGAATTCCATAATTTTATACCCAACTGGGTAGCCCGACCTCCGACCCATAAAAACCGTTCAAAAACATGCATATGAATCCGTGGATTTAAATGCCTTCTGACTGGAGCCAGCTCCCTTTTTCACGCTTCGCTTCGCGCACATCCATCGGCGGCGACACATCTGCTGGGCAGCTTTTTTTTATTGACGACGAGCTCAAGTTCCCTGACCTGCAGCACCAGAGAGAGAGACAGAAAGAGATATCCATAGCGAGGGACTTTTAACTTCCATGTGTAGAGCAGCGCGAGGTCTAATGCAAAGCATATGTGCACATGATGGTTCGGAATCTGTAGGGTCTCTTAGTGAAAATTGTGGCTATCCCGTATGAAAATAACCACACCATCGGCTGCTCCTAGCGCACACAAACCGCAACGGTTTTAGTGTTGGTGTTGGCTGCCTGCCTGGAAAAATGTCCTGCGAGATGAGCCGGGAGAGATGGCACAGTTTTGTAGCTGTATGTGCACGTACACACGCACGTATACGCCCTCTGCTTGGTGAGTGTGTGTGTTTGTGTGTGACAGGAAAACGCCTGGGATCCTGGTTTCTTCCTTTCTCTTCTTCTGCTTACCCGCAAACAGCAGCCTCTGTGTGACGTTTGTGTTCTTATGGAGGAAGACGAGGGGTAGGGAACAAACAAAAATTGTGTCACTGTGTGCGTGCGAACCCAGCACATCAAACATGCACAGGCAGGAAGGGACGCACTCGAGAAAACGACGCTTCTCGTGCCTCCTTTGATGGGTGAGCGAGAGAGCCCGCCCGTATGGTTGTGTGTGTGTGCGGGGTTTATGTCCCGGCAGGAATGTTGCCGTGCGTGTGTGTGTTGGTGTAGCATAAAATCATCATCACACACGCCCTGGAGGAAGCTCAAAGATGATTCTTCTTGCTGCGTGTGCCTGTTGTCTCTCGTTTCTTCCCACGCAGTTCGCGTTTTGCTGTTCTGCTCTCTCGCACGCGCAGTGCTCCGCTTTGGTGGGCGACGGGGCGGCCGGCAGCTCCGATGCGGCCCCGGTGGCCGCCAAGAAGGAGAAGGAGATGAAGCCGACCGTGCACAAGGCGAACTTCGAGAAGGACGTGGTGTACCTGTACCAGTTCACCCGCACGCCCATGCTGCCCTCGATTTCGCCCTTCTGCCTGAAGGTGGAGACCTGGCTGCGCCTGGCCGGACTGAAGTACGAGGTAAGTGGAGGTGGGGAAGTAGGGGGTGGGTTTTGGGCTGGGCTCTTCGGCTGCCGCCATTTGTGAAAAATAATCATCTCTCTCCCCCAAGCCCCAGTCAATCAAAACCATTCGGACGCTCTTGCGCGGGTGAGAAGGAGGGTGGAGGAAGGGGGGGGGGGACGAGGGAAAGGCAACGCTGGATGCAGGTCGGGTTTGGGTGTTGTCTGCGAAAGCGCCGTTGCACGGGCACACGGACGGGAGAGAAGGAAAAGCTTGAAAATAGGAGAGCCATACAGCGAGAGAGAGAGAGAACGGAAGAGTAAACGAAGAGAGTGCAAAAAATGGCATCCCCCCAGCATCCATCTTAGAGGGGCGCGCGCTTTTTTTTTTGTTGTTGCTTCCGTCGTTGTGCGCGCACTCTGCCCACAAACTGCAACGCGGGCGCGCTCGCACGCGCGAAAGAGATAGCGCGAGATGGGCTACTGGATCGCGAAAACTTTACCCGTCCCAACAATTTGGCCTATTGGGCCCAGATCTTGAAGACTATGTCTGAACTAAAGTTTGAAATTAATGTATCCAGCGTTTAAGACTTCTTTACAATCTGTGAAGGTTGTTGGAATATCGAATAACTTCAGTCTCATAACTTGATGGATTACCGGCTAACTTGCACTATTGGCTGAGTACATAATGGGGGCAATAAACCCGGTTGTATTGCACTCCTCGACTTGCCGAGAGATATAAATCAAAAACACACGAACAGTGTAGAAGGCGCTCTCCAACGGTTCTGCAAATGTTTGAGTGGGTTGGTTTATAATAATACCTCCCAGCCCAGGTCTCTCCCTAGTTCCCAACTCTTCCCTCCCGATAGTGGGACTTTCGATCCAATATCTAAATTGGTGGTTATAGTTATTATCGATTCAACAAACCACCGTCTCGCTGCAAGCGTCTGATTTGGAGTTTGCCGTGTGCACGGGTGGTAGCGTTTTATGTGGAGCAGTTGAAGACAAAAGGAAGACTTCACTGGACTAGCTTGTGTGCTGAACTGAAAGTATAGTGAGATATTTCAAAGACTAACCTACAGAACAGTCCCACTTCTTACAAGTGAGCACATTAAGATAAACCAACACCTGACCTACATCGGTGCAGCGAACTTAGTCATCGCGTAATATACTCACTTCCCTCCAGACAATTGACCATATATGGTTTGGTTGGCATTTTAAACGGATTCATCACCACATTTACTTTCATTGCACCCGGCTCGCTCTGTTCCGACCCACACGGTGACAAAAGAGCGATGCAAATAAATCTCTGTAACACGAGTCTTTGCTGCTCTTGCAAGGAAGGTGTCCCGCCGATTGGCCCAGTGCGTTGGACGTGGATTTTAATGATACGATGTCAGACGCGTATCGAATTTATTGGCTTTTCGTCGCAAATTTCGTTTTCGTTTAAATGCACGACACCGGTGCGGCTGTGGATACCCTATCGTGTACGCTATTTGTCTCGCCTCGATGGTACCGCGTTTTGGAAACCGAAGACACGAACCGGCAATAAACAGGCAATAAACCGACCGTTTTGTGATAAGACACTTTCCCCAAATTGAATGCTACAAGTGTCAAAGTGAGATCGGTTCCCGACGGGCTCTCCGTTTCGGTTGTTTTTTTGTCGTGTCTGTTATCGACTACTTATCAATCTGTCTCTATTTATTCTGTTCGAAAGGCAGAAATCGCTGGTCCGCTCTTCAGTCCACACCAGCAGACCCTAATTCTCGTACGAAGCGTGTCTAGCACGACAGAAGAGGCAGAAAGTTTCGATAAGAACACGAAAGAGGCAGGCCTCTAGACACCGCTGTTAGAGGCAAGGGTTCTAGCGCGCGAGGTCTAGCTACAGCAACAGCAGGGAGTGCCGAAAGAGGCACGTACGCGCGGTGGGAAAAGTAACAGCGGTTCTGGGTGAAAGTGTGCTCCGTGAGTGTTATCTTCATCGGATGTCTTCACTCCGGATAGCCGCAATCCAACACAACAACCATCGGTTGGGCGCGGCAACCGCAAACGTGCCGCCGGCAAGTGTTGTCAGTCGCAACGAGGAGGGGTCTTTTGAAGTGAGAAATCACGGCTTAGATACCCGGCTCGAAATGAGTGCACACAGTGGCCACGAACGATAAGCAACGGCACACGAAATAGGGTGTGAAAGGTCGTCCCTGCTGGTGACTTTAAAGTTTGTTTTTTTTTCTTCGTTATTTCATTTCTAAACGTCCCCAGAACGAATGAATGGTCAATAAGAGGAGCGTTTTATGGCTGGTAATGTTTAGTTTAGGCGATTAGTCATTTTATTGCTTCATTCAACACCGTTCACTTGATCTTCTTCCGCACGACAAGTGACCTACTTTTGGTGTGAAGATTAATTGGGGTAATGAACGTACTGTCCGAGCTTATGACTTACATTACTCATCGTATTTCATTAGAATTGGAACGATCTGCGTTTTGCGTGTGAAACAAATCGGGTTTTTTGTCTTTGAGACTAAGCAACGCTTTACAAACCCAGTTCATAAACATGCCAACAACACCATTTTAAATATAACACTAATTTTGAAATATTGCTTTGAGTAAAAAAAAAACAATTTTTACTGCTGCACTGTTCAAAAAGGCACGACACAAAGACATCGCTTACCAACTAAGATCATGATTCAAATGAGTAATACTACGCGTGTTATGTTCGCTGAACGTAAGCTGCAAAGATAAAAAGACTGGTCTCCAAATGAAGTTTTATGAGTTTATTACATTATGACAGTCTCGAGATCGCTGGTGGTTGTGTGTAATAAACGAAAGATGGCGGTGAATGTTAATAATAACCGACATAGCGTTTCCCTTTTGACGAAGAGAAATGTCGATTGTTGGAAGTACGACAAGCTAGGAATTAGTTTGATTAATTCCATGTCTGCCATTGAGTCAGAGTTACTAACGATGCGCATCGTCAGTTTTTGGAGCACTTCAAAACTTCGGATTTGCTACAGTAATCTGTACTGTACGCATTTCTTGAAACTTGACAAAAAAGTATTTTAAGTAAATTGCCATGATTTTGATCAATATTAAGGTTTGTGTATGCTTTTGACAAGGGGTATGCTCCTGTGCGCAGGACTTGACTATCCTAGTCAAGGTGGAAGCATTTGTCAATTGTTATACAGTTGATAGCTTGCTGGTACACTCGGTTAGATGTTAGATGTAATGTAGAAACACCGTCATGAGAAAATACACATCCAGCTGACGCAGTGACGCAAATGCAATTCAACTAACATTGAGGACATTCCATCCCTTTCGCCTTACTGGACACAGATGGTGGTTCCATTGTTATAGAAGAAAACTATGCGGGTGGCATTGTACATATTCCTTGCTGATGTGGCCTTTAGGAAAGAGAGGAAGTTGTAAATATGTACATTTACATTAGCGTGCAGCAGCCATTGTTTGAAGCAATATTTTTTTCACTAATTAAACTATTAAACACTAATTTCAATAAATCCAATTAAATCCACATGAGTGGTATTTGGAAAAGAAATCTCACAGACTTTGATAATATTCATGCCTAATAAGCGTTGCGACTAAATTCCAACGTTGGAGAGTGTTTTCGTCGAGAAATTCAGTTTTTTATTTTATTTTACCGAATGTTTACGACCTAATCATATCTTAACGTCGCAAGCACCCCGGCGGAGTATTAGTAGCCTAGCCATTTGTGGGATTCAGGCGTGTTCGGCCCCTTATCCTAGGGTCAGACCATCAAATTGTAAAATCCCGCCGCTGGTTGTAATTGTTCCGATCGTTTCGTTGACTTCACCCACCGGAAATCGATCCGGGCAGTTTATACTGGTTCCATTTTTTCTCCTCAGCATGCCCTATGAGCGTGCGAGTATTTGAGCAAACTCCCTCCCTCCCAATAAAGTGAAGTTCGCCAGTGAAGAATTGGATGCGGGAAAGTGGCTTTATAACAATAAGCCGGCAGCGGCAATCAAATATTGCCACCACCATAAAGCCGCGGAACCAACCGCGTGTTTCATTCCGTGGCGAAGGGGATACTGTATACAATAAAGAAAAAGTAGCAACACTTCTGTCTGGGGTGGCGGCGAGAAACGAAAGCGACGGAGCAGGGAACCCTCCGGGAAAGTGATCAATCGGTGTCGAAGAATGCAAACGCGAGGGGTACCGCGACAGGAAGTGGGTGCATCGATTCGTTTAGCGATGGTCGATTAATTTAATTTTGTTCCCAATAAATCAATCAATTCGATACCGACCGGAATTGACCTCTCGGGTCGGTTTCTTCCTTCGAGGCGCCCGAGGGTAAAGTCAAGAAACGCACCGCCATCGGGGGGACCCGTATGAACTTTCCAGGAAGAGCAACTTTTACGCTGGGGGAAGACAACACCGAATGACACTCCGACCCTTAATGAGAGCCGCAACAATCTTTTTGTGTTCCTGGGCTTTGAAACGTCCCACCAATGGGTTCTCCGGACATGATGATGGTACGCATGATCGACCACAGTCAGTTGTATGATTTTCGACGCGTTCCTAAAATGAGTCTCCGGAGGCTCGTTTCGCATCGCCGGACGATGATGGGAAACAGGGATGGTTAGTCCCCGCACGATGGGGGGAAGTCCAACGGCGAAAAGGGAAAGTTTATCGTGCTTCCTTGCGACGAGGAGCAAGATAAATAGCATCCGTTGCATTCTGGCCTGGGTTCCCGAACGGGTTGATTTGACGTTGACATGTTTTCGGATCAATTATTCAATTGATTCAATTCCCCGGAGCTTCGCTGTAGCACCTTCGGACGGGGAGGCAGACTCCACGTCTACTTGCCACCGTTAGGCAGAGGTTGCTGGTACATTTGTACCGAAGAAGAACGTCTTTCTTGCAGCGGGATTTTTATTCGACGCCTGATGCGTAATGTCAAACATGCGATGTTTTGGAGACTGCCAAACTCGCACGCTCTGGGAACGCACTCGCTCATTGTCCAAAGCACAGAACTCAATTTCGAATGAGTATCTTCCCGCAGCGTACGCTCCGGGAGCGTGCGGCTTGGTATTCAAGCTTCATAACTCGTACGATCCCGGAACGTACGCCTCGTAGGTTCATTCTCTGTTCATTTACATTCATTTTCGCTAGTTGCATTCATTTTCTTATATGAAAAGAACAGTACGAATATAGGATCGTGATGAGGTAAATGCAGTGCAACAGTACGATAAATCTCTCCGCAGCGTACGTTCCGGGAACGTTCGAATTTGTTGTTTTTTTAAACAAATTTATCGAAAAAAGGGTTCCTTACCAAAAAAATGCTCGTTTTTTCAATTTTGACTATTTTTTTTTATAGATATTACATGACGTTTCGCTTTCGACAGAAAGAGATCTTGCAATGCGTAAGCCCACACGGGGAAATAGGAAATAGAAATTAAAAACTATGATCAACAAAGGAAAGCGAAACCGCAACGGAAGGAGGCTGAGCACTGTAGAGTGAAGTGAGTCGGTAATGAAAATAGCATTTTCCTGTACGTTCATTAATGCACTAATTGAACACTTTTTTATTGCTTCCCTGCCATACACCCACAGGGCAGCAGCATCATGCCGTTCTCTGGTGAGTGTGTGTGTGGGTTGGGGTTCGGCATATTATGCTGTGGCGCTTGCATCTCGGAGAAAGTCGGCGCTCCAGCCCGCTCCTCCAGCACCGCTTCCATTACTGATGTGTATTTATTTGTGCGCTTCGTTTCGGTGGCATAATTATGAAATTGTGTGTATCTGTTTTGCGTGGGTTCGAATTGATGTTTTTTGTCTCTCTCCATCGGGCAGTGTGCTTTTTCGCAAGAAAGCTTCTTCGTACACAGCTAGCCAGCGAGCGTACACATAGAGCCGTGCCAGGTGTGGTGAAAGGTTAACAGTCTCCTAGCCCGTGGAATGAATCACTTTTCTTCTAGACACTAGTTCCTCCCCAAGCGCCAACGTAGGGCCATTCGGACGTAATGTAATGGTTCGCGAGTCGAGCAAAAAAAAAAGTGAGTGGGCCAAGCACACCTCTGCGGAAAGTGCAGCAAATAAATTGCGGATCATTTATTTAAGCGACCCGTTCTCTTCTTCGCGATCGTCCGATATGCGTTGTTTTTGTTGTTGTTGCTTGTTGCGTAGTTGGCTGGGCTTGTCATCGGGCACTGTTTTCTCTCGCACTCCGGTGGCCATTGACCCGTGGGACGCGGAACAAATGCGTGCATAACTCGCACGCGCGTGTGTGTGTGTGTGCACACTTACCATTGCGATGCAAGAAGAAGTGAGATGGCCAACGGCTAAATTGCGCCGCCATGTTTGAATTTTCGAAGCGTAACATTGAGTATGGAGAGGCTCGTCTTAATTTTGGGGGCTGTGAAGGATCTCATTCATGAATTGCAAATGCGGGGGGGAGAGGTCACATGGAGGAGGGGAGAGAGTCGTCTTTTGACGTCTTATCAGCGCGCAGTGCAATTTGCCTGTCAGGTCCCCGAAAAAATGAAAGTGAAATCAAATTGAAGCGTCGCTGTGTGTCCTCCTCGTAGTTGTTTACTACACGGCATAGGTTAGGAGCAGAGGCCAAACTTTCCGGCCGAGTGGTGGCGCGTTCGCAACATCTTTCTCTGTCATCGTATGCTGCGGGCACATGTACCGCTGCTGTCATATCCGCTGATCGCCACGTCGGAATTAAAGGGGCAACCATCCCCCAACCCATCATCCCGTCATGTGTCGTGCTTTAGTTCGCAGTGTAATTCGACTTTTTGCAACACAATCTCGCTCTCTCTCTCTCCCTCCGTCCGGATCGCGACACATCCCGAAAGGCCATCAATCATCTCGCGCTTTGTGTCAGGGAGTCATCGGTCATGTTCCACGAGCCCTGTCACACGCCGTAGAATCTCCTGTCGTTAATGGGTATGTACATGGTGTCTCGCCTCCCAGGGCATCATAGCACGCCGAGCAGCGGCACGCCCCACCGGGTACTGTTGGTTGCTTTTGGGCGTTGGTTTGGGACCGGCTACCTTCGAGCCTAGTGCGTGAAGCATTTCAAAGGGATTGACGCGTGCGTGAAGCGGGAACACCTTCGCGGGTCGCCGTTGGGAACAGCTGTTTGCAAAATTTGGACATGATCTTTGAAAGCGCTGTTGTGTGCGCGCCTTCCGCGCTGCATACTGATGTAGCAAAACAAAAAGTGAAGTTTTGCGTTCTTTTGCGCTCCCGATGACCTTGATGACTACTACTGCTTGGTGAGTGAGAAGAGGATTAGCTGTTGTTGCTGTTGTGTTGCATTAGTCTCTGAACTCTTTGCCTGATAATTTGTAGTAAAACTAATGAAAGCACTCTCCGGTATCCCATGAAGTCATTCCAAACATTGTACGCACCGTGGGTGCCTTCTCTCGGGGCAGCTTAATTAAATCGCAATCAGTGGGGGGAAATGTTCGCTCTGACAAGTAGCTTAAATTGAGCGCAACACCACTCGGCGAAGGCTTGAGAGGTTCCCGACGGGGCGAAAACTTCCATCCAAAGAGAGCGTCCCAAGGACGGCACAGGTCGATCCAGAACAACGGTCAGTTAATGTTCCTGGCCAAACGCTTAATGACTTGACATACACACACAAACTCACAGGTCTGGCTGGGGAGTAATTTGAAGGACTCCAGAACAAGAATGAGCGTTGTTGTGATCCGCGTCGGTAAAGAGAGAGAGAATTATTTTGTTGTGGATTATGAAGGGTCATCAAGGGTAATAATTATTTTGGATTACAGTGAAGTCATTACTGCGTTCACTAATCACCTTTTCTGAGTTTGATTTAAAGTCGCTTTGAAACAAAATGGCTTTAAACTTGTCAATTCTCTACAAATTATGGACACTTACTGGCTATCGTTACGCGCATAATCGCTTCGGACTAGCCTCACCCTGAAGAAGTCTTCGGCTCGGTTTGCGGTGTTTACTTACACGCATGAGTAATGGATATACATTTCCCTGGCGGCCTTTGGCGCCAGCCAACTGCGTTTGACCCATTTTGGACACTAGTGGATCCTGTTGCCGTGGCTGCTGCTCAGGTCGAGCCGGAAAATCCCGCTGCTCGATGGGAAGTGCGGTTCTACTCCGCCTCGTGAGTTGTTTATCCCACCCTGACCCAGAGAAGAAACGCCGTTTGGTTTGTTGGTGTGTTGTGTGTACCATACTGTTGCTGCACCCGTCGCTGCTTTGCCGGAAATGGATCGCCGGGAAACGATGACGCCGTGACAGATTTACGACACGAACGAACCCCAAAAAAGATATGATCCAACGCTTTTTCCCGCTTGATGGTGTTGCCTTCGTCGAGCGCGGTGGAAACGTCGTCGGCGTGTGATACGCCGGGGTAAATAATTTTCGATAATGGAACAAGAGAAAACCGGGTTTCCGGTTCTTCTGCTCTCCACGCCTCTTTGAGGGCCTAATTGACAGTTTTTCACGGTGTGAACTGTGGGGAGCAAATGGCCATTTTCAAGTGGTGCCAATTTTATGTTCCTTTCCCCACCCGTTTCGTTTACTCGGGACGGGTCAAAATTATTGGCATTAGGTGAGAGACCGATTGGGGAGGTTGTCTCTGGAGCGAGCACGTGTTCGCTCGGGCTTTCGTTCCAGGTTGTGGCAGGTGTGCCACGTTTTTGATGGCCGAGCACCACAACGGCTGCGATTGCGATTGCGATTTTTGCACTGCCAATTTACCCCGAGAGTGTCCGGAACTTGGGCTTTACGCCAATTCTCCACCGCTGGCTTATCCGTGATCTGTGTGTTGCCGGCGCTTTTGCTATGAAAAATCGAAATGCAATTGCTGCTGAGCTCCTCAACAGTAACCACCACCATCATCTCGCGCAAGACTTTCGATATTATAGCAATCATATTCGCCGCGATCCAACAAGTTTCCTCCCCAGCGACTGGCTCGCCGGTTTGTGGTCCGAGAGCAGCCACGGACAACGGATACAACAGATCGTTCGAGTGGAAAACATGCGCATGCATTTACCCAACACTCGCTTTCGGCGTGCGCCAAAGGACGTGTTGCTCGAGCGCATACAGGTAGAAGAAAAAGTAGAAAGTCGCGGCTCGAAAATGTCGACAAATTGCAGAGCAGAGCTTAGAGCTGTTCGGTTTGTTGCTACGGGCGCGAGTTTGATAGAGCTCATCGGCGGGTTCACGGGAGAACGAAAGAAATTAAACGGCTCTCAAGGTTAGGAAAGAGAATGCGAACGGTTTGTATCGTATCTTTATCACCTTTTTTTTATCGCGCCCCGTATATCCGGTCACTGCTGGGGAAGCAGCGTCCAGCGGTAGCCGCCGAGATCATCCTCTAGTGCCGGTCCAGTGGCTACTCTTAGAAGGCGACTTCATTGAGGAGATATCGAACGTTCGGGAGTTTACAGGGTGGGCAAGTGGGAACGCAATGTAGCGCATGTACCACCCAAGCTCGCGCGATTTCGCAAACGCAGCTGGTATAGCGCGCGCGTACACATGAAATTGTTGCACATGAGCATGAGTAATCGTTCTGTCTGGTCCAATTACGTGTTCCTTGGAAGGAGAGCGTTTGAAGAAAGCATTGTGGTTTATTATGGACGATCTTCTTCGTTGCGATGTATATGGACAGGCTTATCGTTGAAATTGGCTTCATAACCTCAATTTATTCTATATTTTAATGTTTTTTTAAATCTCTTTTCTCGTTTTAGGTAAGTTAACGGAGTTCTTCCTAACTAGAACTACCACAGGGTGGAGGATGGAAAACTTCGTGTAAGTTGAAGTAGCTTCAGTTAGAACAATAATATTGGTATGTGAAAAACACTTCCAAAACCTGCGCGCTACCTGCATCAAACATTGAAATGACTATTTGCACCGTCGTACACCGTAACAGCTGACACAGGCGCGCGCGCGCTTGGGCGTGTGCTGCTACATTTGATCATTGGATCAGGGTAAATATTTACCCACCCACTAAGCTTGCGTTTGTTTTAAGAAGCAGGGAAAACAAATTATGTTTATGCATGATAAAATGTTTGCTAAAGAGTAGCTCTCTCTCACTCCTAGTGGTATAAGTAATAGTTGTTTTTTTCTTTCTTCGTTCTTTTGGCAAGTGCGTGCTCAACATCGCCCAAGTGTGCTGCCCAGGAAACGTTCCTCGGTAGTTTTGATTATTTTCTGAGCATATGCGAAGCACACAGCGAGAGAGAGAGAGAGAGAGAGAGAAAGATAGCGTCAAAATACGAATACCATATGTGATTTTTGGGTCTGTTGCTTTGCGGTTTTCCACAATGAGGAGGCTATCTGTCTTTATGTCTGTCTGTCGTGGTATTTGGCAATGTACTTTTGATAATTCGGACATACGTTTTGGGTGTGGAGTTTTGCATTCAACTTGATTAATGAGCCTATCAAAGGGTGGAGGCAAACAGAAGGTGTCATTAGATTCAAGACTTTGTTGCTTGGATGGTTATGTTATGCCACACGTTGGCGGTTTGTAATAGCTTCCAAATTGCTGCGAATGTCAGTGATATCCCAGCGTGAACTTCTCAAGTAATTGACAAAAAAGGTTCTATAAACTATTATTGCAGCGTTGGTGATTCGCATATTGCATACTTTTAAACTCTTGATAAAGCTTGCCAGCTGGGAGGCCTCCTCGATGCGATACAATGTTAGCAGTATAAAGTTCGTACGAAACGTGAAGTTTGGAAATTCGACGAAAATTTCCGTACGTGCTTAGCAACAACTGGTCGTGGGAGTTGTGCTTACCTAAACGAACCAAACAAATGGCTACAAATCAATTGCTGTTGTTATTCTTACAACACTAGAGGAGCAGGCTCTCCAGCGTCTTGTTGGTAATGAAGCCGACCAGAATAACTTTGAGCAATTGGAGCATCAGTAGTGCGTGTTAGCGAGCGGCTATTTTTAGAAAATCGATACCAATCAAAACTGCGAAAATGTACATGATGTTCAAATGTTCTCAAGAAAGGATGACCTGCCGGAGGAGCAACGACCAGTGAGGTAGGATTTCAAGATCACGATGTACAGAGATTATGCTGCGAATGGATGTGGAGAGCTGCAAAAGGAGACTTCCGTCCGCACGTGGCTGGATCATTATTACGGAATGTGTATGATTGGAAAGTGCGTCAGCAGCTAACACCCTCCCCGAGTGTTTGATAAGCAGTGAAAAGTCTACCCTGCTTCTGCTGCAGTGGGGGCTATGCCTGAACAAAACGCCCGCGATCATCTTCGTACCCCATCGTTGTCGAAAGAATTACGTGGCGGCGGAATAATCGGGGGGAAAGTTTTAAGTCGGGGCTTGCGGCCGAATCATGTGTTGATATCGAAATGGGACGGGACGGGGACGGCATACACGATGCCGCGGGGCGAGGAGTCTGTGGTGTGCCAAAAACCCATAGCAGTTTTTTCCCCGTCTCCCGGACAAAAGGGAAGAAAGAGGTGAAGGTGGTGTACGCGCCGTGATCGATCGAGCATCCTGATTAGATTTTGGGGTTAGATTTCCAGCGTGGCATACGCAAGCCTTTCTTGGGCAGTGTCGATGTCTTGGTTTGTTGGGGGAGCAAGCTAGTATCAATATCTGTGGAACCGCCCTGGTTTTTTGGAAGGAAATTGCGAGATTAGCGCAACGAAGATTTGTTCGCTTCTGTTGGCCATGACTTGTCATTCGGTGTACATCGTGCACTCCATCGAGTAAATCTTATTCGCTGCATCTAGCGCAAAAAAACACACCGATGTAACCGATGCGTGCGATATATTGGTTCGCTGAACTAATTTCTGTCGTATAGTCGGAGGAAGAAATCGGGGAACCAAAAAAAAGCTGACTAGCCTTGTGTTTTTGGACATATGAAGCCTCATGAAGGTGAATTGTGAGTGCCGAATGTTTGAATTGAGGGGCGTGCATTGTGTAAATATTTATGCCAGAGAGAAGCTATGTTTAATAAACCCGTCCCCGGCCGCGTACGGGCATTGCCGACCGAGAGATGTCGAAGTCTTCGCAGTCGTCCAATGTCTCGCTTGAAACTGCAGTGAAGCTCACCGGTCGGGGAGCCGCGGTATCTTGGGTTTGGCTGTGTACCGACGAAGGTTTGGTAGTAGTACCCGAGCGAAGGGCAACAAATGTAAACTATCGCAGCTGCTCCTTCCTACGGACACACCGGGAAGAAGGTTATCGCGCGTCAAATCATCATTCCAAAGGGCTTAATGGGTGCGCACAGTCGCGCGCTCACCATGAGTGAGATGTACGTCCGATGACGAACCGGCGCTGTTGGATGTAACTACAAAAGGTTAGCGTGTATCAAACTGCTCGTCGCTGATGAAGCGTTGAAAATGTTTGTTTATGCATATATCCGTCCGTCGCAGGGTGCAGCATTACCGCGCTTCCCTAGCTCCCTTTCTGGTTCCAACGCACTGGTACATCGAGCGAGATTTTCGACGCCTGTGGGCGCACATCAGTGACCCGCTTGTGCTCGATGCGTCTTTTTTTGTTGGTTGTTCGGCTGGCCAGTTGAAATAAACTATTTTCCTCCGCGTAGTTTGCAACGGTCGCGGCTTCGCGGCACCACAATCGGGCGAATGTTTACAGCGGGCGCTGTTTGGAATTGGGACGCCTAAGGGATAAGTCGTGTGTGTGTGTGTGTTTGTGATCGTAAAATTGATGAAGAAGTACGTTATTGTGTTTATGTGTAAATTAGCATCCAATGAATGTGCTCTGATTGCCATCACCGATGATGAATTGTTCATAAAATGTCGAACGGAATCAAACGCGGACTGACACCTCGCTGGGTCAGTTAATTGCATTTCAATTAAAAGAAAGACAGTTGCCCAGGGTGGTTATTGATAGGATGAAAGCTTCACTTTATACGGTGTGAGACGGATCAGTCAGATCAACAAACGTAAACACTCCAGTAGAAAAGTGTTGAAAATTCGTATGAAACAGTCATACAACATAGTCTTCAGAAATGTCTCGTATTTAGGGTTATCTGAAATTATCGCTTTAGAAAAGTGTTGAAAATTCGTATGAAACAGTCATACAACATAGTCTTCAGAAATGTCTCGTATTTAGGGTTATCTGAAATTATCGCTTGAGTTGATTGAGTCAAGAATATGACAAGAAGTGATACAAATAGCTGCTTCGATTGTACGCTTAAAAAATGCTCTACGATTGATTGTACATGTTAGTCCTAGTCTTTTCTTGATACATAAAACAGACATGTTCGAGATCTTATTATTGTACCCGTTACTGTATCGAGGAGTATTTATACTAGCACAATTCAAGAACTCTCATTCTGTATATGCCGCAGGAAGTGCATTTCATACGTCAGAAGAATTTAGCCAACACGCGTAACGCTCAGGTTCCTGCCGGGGGGTTCCGTTCGTCAAGTGTCTGGGAACTACGTGACAAACTGGATGTATTTGAAGTGGTCGGTTTTAAGTTGCACTGGGTGTGAAGTTGTTCAGGCGTGCGTGTTCGGAGTTGAAAGAAATTCATTCATGCCTTACTACGCTTCCTATCAGCTCGATGTTGCAGCGCACGGTTGGAGTTACACTTGCAGTAGCAGACGGCCGGATAAGACGGCTAAAGGGTTGTTCTGTACGGCCAGAGGGTCGCACTGCCTTGCTTCCTTTCGACACGATCTTCCCGCCCATAAAATCGAATTGGAGGAAGCAACAGGCTCATGACAAACTCCCCGGCATAATTGATGACAATAAATAAAGACGCAGCGCGTACGAGCCCTCACCACCCTTGTGCTCCCTCCGAGGCAAGGAATGTTTAACATAAAAGAGCATAAATAAAGTCACCATGTCGTCGGTCCCTGGGTCCGTGCCGACACTTCCTTTCGAGGGAGAAGGGGTGTGTAAAATACGGCTTGACAGTGGTGATGTTTGTTGGGTTTGAAGATTTGACGTGGATACTGACATAACAGGGATCCAATTTATGAGTGAAGTATATGATTTTGAAACATTTTTTTCTGAAGTTCAACAACCTTGGAAAATCAATTAATTTATTTATAAACCGGTTAGCCTGTCAAGTCAATCCGAGATTTGAACCTGCGACTTTAAGCGTATTGGACCGTGCACTTACGCACCGAGCCATACGATCGTCATTTTCTAGGAGCGCTAATTGCTGTCAAAAATCTACTCTGAATTTTGGATAAAATAGCACTGTTAATTGAAACCTGCTCAGTCAATTCAGAAGCAGTCTAATAAGGTCTATAAGTTATTTGTAATAATTATTTTTCGTTCACACCTGTATGTAGATAACCCTGTTAGCATCTAATTTCCAACATCTGCTTTCGCCACACATAAATACCTTTATTGATCTCATTGTTTTCATCTTTCTCTCGTTACAGGTAAGCGTTATGGGCAGTAGTAAAAGGCGAGATTCGTTTGAAGCGAAAGGAACCGATTTGCAATTGAGGCCGCAACCGCACGTAGCAGAAGTTTGACTGCGAACGCTCGTTAAGCTGTTTCAATCTGGGTTTCAGCTGTTTATGTTAAAAAACGTTTTCAGCTTTCTGTGTCATACTGTGCACGGAAACAGCCCAGATAAGCGCAATTAAGCCCCAAAGTTTAGCCAGTTTACTAACCTAATCTCTCCGTTAATGATTAGTTTCTGTGACCGGCGCAGGTGTACGTGTGGTTTCTTCCCGGGCGGCAGTTTCCTCACCGTTTTGGGCGGCGGAAATTCGGACCACGTAAACGGAAGCGATTACGAACGCGCGCTCACCTCTCTAACGGCTATCGTCGCGTAGTAACGGCTTTTATTTTACCGAACGGTGGGCCCCGTGGGGCTGTTTTCGCTGCAGCAGATGTGCAACAGGTTATCCGCGCATCTAGCTGTCAGGGCGCGCGCGTTTTTTTTTTCAGATAGCCTCCGTCGCTCCACGCCGGGTGAGGCACACCACTATGACAATCACGCCGGAAGTTGCTGACAATTAGTCAAAAATAGACACACCGACAATCCGACAAGTGTGAGCGGAATAATGTGCTACCGGAACACGGCGAAGCGGATAAAACAATCGGGCGGGTTGTAGGGAATTTCGAAAAAAAGAGAAACGAATGTGCCATTTCGTGCGGTTGGGCCGGGTGCCTGCGTAGATGGGCAGATAAGGTGGAACGGCAGGGCTAACAACGACATCCCCGTACGACAGGAGAAGAGAGTGCGGCGTTCGTGTGTGAATTATTTTCATTTAAAATCCTCCACATTAGTGGCCGTTTATTTATTTTTTACGGAATGCGTACCAAGTCTGGCCAGCGTGAAAAAAGGGAAATGAAAATGAAAAAAAAAACTCGTACACACACACAACAGCGTAGGTGTTTAGGGAACGAAAGGCACGCAACGCCACGCGAGTGGCTCGCTCGGTGAATTTCGGATACGTTCAACACAATAGACTTGTTGCGCGACAAGCGACGAACTGTCTGTGCCCGTCTGTGTGAATGTTTCCTCGCGGTGCTTGAATGCCAGCGCGAGCTGGGCTTGAGGCAGGAACCCGGCCGGGGCCGGCTGGAGTAAAATATGCGATTTGCCGCACGCTTATGCAATTAATTTACATACGATAGTGCGGATGACAAAGGCGCATACTACTACGTACTGCTACTACTACGTGTACACCCTGTCAACGGCGCGCGGCACCCGTAGCGGTGATGTATGCGCGAGTGGCGCAATGTGTTTCTGCTGGCTGCCGTTCACTTGGATGTAATTTTTTTTTATATTGCCTCCCTCCCTCTTTTGCGAAAGTCGCACCGCTTAGGCGGAAGTTGACCGTTCTCCGCTAGAGTAGCGCTGGAAGAATGCACATCCACATACACACGAACGTAGGCGTACGCGCAAGCACAGGTTTTGTGTCAGTAGTCGCACATCACTCACTTTGATGGCTGATGGCTGCCGCGATGGTTGTTTGAAAAAAATAAAAATAAACCCGCCGGCAGCGAGGGAGGCATGCATGACCAGCTTAGAATATTCTATGTTCGCTGTGGTGCCACTTGTGAGAGGCACGGCTGTGCGATGGTGGCAGCGAGCGGAGGAGGGATGCCTCTCAAGGACACTAGTGTTTGTTGTCGGTAATTTAATCGGGATTAGCAAATGCGAGCAGTTGCCGGGCTCCAAAGGAGACAGTAACAACAACACAAAAAACATTGAAAGCGACATTCCTGTCAAGAGCGCTCTTGTTGGATATGACGGGCGACTAATAGGAACAATTTGGAATGAATAGCATTAAGAGGGAATAGTGCGCTATGGACGCCAGAAAAATTGTGATTTTCGGATTTTTTTTTAAATAACTATTGATGCATGTCAAAAATGTAATAAACATGTATATTTTGCCATTTTCTGGCCAGCAAAGCTAGGTTTTGGCCATCTTTGGACAACTTCTTTGTCCGATTTGATCCTTTTTTAAGTTCTGATGTTCGCCAACTTTGAAAACATGCTTTTGAAATAATCGCTCTTGAAGTTTTGAGTTCTGTTCGGAGTGCTGCCTCATTGTTTCGCTTCTTTTAGTCCGTGTCTTTGGAACGGAGTGTTTGGAGGAATGTGGATAAAGTAGACATTCCAAAGAGTTTTTCAAGACATAAACCCGGAAAGCATTTTTATGAAACTTATAATATTTTGTGTACATTTTCTCAGAGTGACCTCACCATTTCAACTAAAGCCGTCATAACTTCGATCTCTTCATCGGGGGTGCACTTGCATACCCCCGTTTGCAATATCTTCATTATTGTTCAGCTTTTTGCTTTGTTTTGTTGCTTTTCCGCTGCAACAGCAAATAATCTTCCAAGAATGTGCCTACAACGTCAAGATCGAGAATCGAGATATTCCTCTTTTTTCACGGTAGATTGTTAGCGCTACTGGTTTCGTTTGGTTGTTGTTTTTTTCATCTCTCTTCCGGGGTCTGGGTATTGTTTGGTTTTTCAATGAGTTGGCCTGGCAGTCTTGTGGCGGAATAGCTCAGAAGGGAGAGTTCGATCTGTATCGTAGAGACAGTCACTCACTCAACTCAAAGCGAAGTTTTTTTCTCTGAAGATATGATCGCTTGAACAATTTTTTGCACGTTTTGCCTTATAAAATTTGGGTCGTCGGATATTTTGACTTACATCGGAGGTAATTTGAACTCTGACTCCACTTTGACGTCATCCGGACATGCCAAGAAATAAACGGGCAAATTATTCCTGAAATTCTTAAATTCCAAATGGACGTCGAGCTCATTCTTGGTACCCTGCTGCGCGTTATAAAATCCGGACTTAATCCATTAATCCACGATAATATCGGCTTACACGTCCTTGTGATCATAACCTTACTTTACCCCCACATTCCAACCCAGTCCTTTTTGCCCTATACGAGAATGTCTCGTTTTAGGGCAATCATTAGCTTCTCCCTGTGTTTCGGGCCTAGCCGCGGCATTACAGTAAAAGACCACCGTGGGAGGGAGTGAAAGCAGGGGCTGGGTTGGGTGGTGTGGGTAGACGGGGCGCAGCGAATAGGTGCTAACGAGAGCCGGAGATGAAACTAATTAATTTTCCGCGGTAATCGCCGTCGTCGCCACGTGGCAACGGGGCAGCCAGCGAGCGAAACATTAGGCGCCAAGTCATCGAATTTCCGGCTGCTCGTTGTGGAGCATAATTTCCAAAGTGTGCGCAGTGGCGGGGGCACACGGGGGTGTGTTCCCGCGTCGAACCTCCTAACACCCATTGTGTGTGTGAGTGTGTGTACTGGAGCATGGCGTAATTGTGGTTTATTATATCTGAACGGGTTTTGGAGGCCGGCATGGCACATTTCTCTGAGGTCACTTTTCAACAAGCGAAAGTTATTCGGGGGCCCCTATTGGAAGCTGAAAACGTTGGAGGGTTTCACGTCTGGCTGAATTTCTGAGGGGATTTGCGCTAGAATGCTTTGTGATCATCGGTGGTGAGCTCGTGTTTCGGAGTCACCATCGTCTGCGTTATTATTTGATAGTAATTAGACCAAAGTTTTTTTTTGGAACTTTGAAATTTCTAACCGCTCGCGGGCACGCAGTTTTCACATTTTATGAGGTGAAAAATGGGTGATTATTGCCCACATAAAGCAACGGGCGCGCGTGCCGGTGATTGACCCAAAAAAAATATATGGTCAGAGCGGTTGGATATTTTAACGGTAGTTATAGATAAAGAAATTTGTACAACAACATTTTGTCTGTCGGCTGCTAACTTTCTCATACACGTGTTATGTTTTCAAGTTGATGTATGTGCATAATAATAACGTAGCATGATTGCTAGAGGGTCACTTACGATGTGGAATTAATGAAACATAACGAGCTACATTAAACGTATGTTGAAAGCACTGCTCATGAGTCGTAAGATATAGAGTTGATGCGTTTCAATACCACCATTTGAAGGCTATGCTTCTTAGCAGTGGCAATTTGATAATGTCCTATCATATTCTTTGCTGAGATACATTTCCTGCCAGTCGTCTCTAATGGAAGGTCATTACTATACTCTAGCATATTTGTCTCGTGGGTAAACAAGAACGTATGCGTTGAACAACCCCAGCACGCTCGCTGGCCCAGAATGATAACCTTAAAATGAATGATTCATTAGGAACAATAACTTGATTAGCATTTTCCAAAGTCCATCACCTCGGGCACATTATCCTTGTTGCGACCGATAACACGCTCTTTGTAAGCGCACTGGAGGAACTTGATACGACCGCCTGAATCCCCAAACCCACACATACACGCATACACCAAACGCATCTGTCAGGGTTGGGCGGGCAAAAAGGGACACGCAGTTCAACGGAGCTTGAACAAATATTGACCTTTTTCTCTTTCGGTCAACGCTGTCAGGAGACGAGAGAATAGGCAAACACCACCTCGATATCCTCGGATGGTGGAAGGCGCCGGGGTGAAGTGTTTTGCTAGTGTAAACAAACCTAACCTTAGGATTTTAGTAGCGAGCGGCTTTGGTTTGGCGCCTCTATTCAGGGTGGCGCATCGTTCAGACGGTGCTTTAGGTTCCTCAAATCTGAAATGTGTTTTTCGTTTCGATGAAGACGTTAAGAGGATAATTTTGAGCCTCGGATTAGTTATCTCGGCTGGCAAATGTTGGCTCATAAAGTATGGTAAAGGATTTTTTTGTATAGAATTCCTTGAATATTGTGTCCACATAATTCTTGAGGCACAGTTTTTTATCTTTATTCGCTTTCAGTTAAGTGAATACCCTGCACTAGGAAACACGTGTTATGGAGACTACACCAATGAGTTTATTATGCGTTAACAAATACAAAGATTTGACAATACAGTTCACATACCTTTGGGCTGATATAGCAAATTTGCGCCGAAAAGTATGCAATCAGCGCTAAAGAATAACGACCTGGACCGTCTTTTTCAAGGGCTTTTCCAAGGGATCTTTTTTCTCCTATTTTTTCTAGGAAAGTGATGCGAAGTCAATAGTTGCTAGTTGTTGTTTGCGAATTGCAGATTTCCATTGCGAAATGGTTCAAGTGCTCTGCAGTAGAGTTGACTTCGAGTAG
>KZ071479.1:285835-296676 GCA_002091845.1 Anopheles cracens | reverse complement strand
GCTCGAGCGCGTTCTTCTGGAAAACAGCGAGTTCATTGACATATTCTATTCAACTCTATAGAATCATCGCCCAAAAAGCGCTAGAAAATTGTATCTCTTGACATTTGAAGAACGAGATACTATCGTGATGTAGGGGTTTGTTTGGGACGTACCACAAACGTCGGCCACATTGAATGCTGTGGCTTCCAAATGACACAGAATGTAGCCAGCACTACCACCGGGAGCAGATTTTTCGTTGGAGTGCCTTTCTACGAACGGCAAGAGAAAGGTGCAGTAACGAAAAACAACAACACTTTCCGAATGATGTTTTCGTCCATCAGGAGGAGCAGGAGGTTGAACAGGTTTTTTGTTGTTGTTCGTTGTTCGTTGTTGTGTGTGTCGTCCGTAACATTCCAAACCGGCCGAAAAAGTGGAATGTCCGGCAAGATGAGACTTTCCCTTCCCGGAGGACGGGAAGAGAGCAGCAACTCCGTGAGCATTCTCCCTTTCTACGATGATGAAATCTTTATCGAGTCCCCGCCCCGGCATCAATGACCACCAGAAAAGCGAATTTGATTAAAGTTATCTAATCCCAAACGGGTGGGAGAAAAAGGCCACCGCCGTGTGCGTGTGTGTGTGTGTTGTGGTAAGGAAAGTGTCATTCTCATGCAGTGTATCAGGGTCTGAGACTTGCTCGAGTCCAGCAACAGAGTCAACAGCGGTATCGACAAACAGACGTCACGTCCACCGTTGGCATTCCAACCGCTGGAAGGGGATGTGGAAGAAATACGCAAGAAAATTCCATTCATTCCACAAGTTTGTGTCGTCTAACACTAACGGTCAAACGGAGCGAACACTCGCAACGATCACATTTGGTGTCAGTTGACACCGAGAAGAAATTTGTCTGACAGATTGGGATGACGTTTGCACTAAGTTCAGACATATCAGGATTTCAAGAATTTTGAAAAATTCTGATCATTTTCGATATTTTTTTGTAATGGCGTCACAAAAATATGGCCATCTGGTGTCTCTTGGTCACATTTCCGGTCGTCAGGAGTGATATGGCCTTTAAAAAATAATCATTTTTTTAAATTGCCATTTTTTTATTCAAATATATCAAACATCAGGTGAAACCCGCCTGTCAATATCCTGTCTCAGATCTGTTCCGAGTGAGTTAAACTTAAAGGAGTAGAAGTGTCAATTGACATCACACCTTGCCCGTTAGTGTAAACTCACGAAAACTCGGGCTAGGGAAGAGAGAAACACACAGAAAAAAATGGATTAACATCGCGCCCCCGAAGCAGGTCGTCGCGTGTGCGAGGCTTTATGTTTCTAATTATGCGCCGCTGCCTGCGTGTCGTGCGACACGCGCTTAAGCGACAGTAATGAGCGCTCCTCCGCCACGCACTTGGCGGTTGATGGCTTGCCGTTCCTTCCACACCACGCCCAATCTTGACGCTCTTTTGGGCGCTCATTAAACAACTTTGTGGCAACGGCGGTGGATGCGTGGTTGTTGCGCCTCCAATTATGCAAATCGTTGGCCCGCCGCGCTTTGCCTGCCGTTCGGCCGACCTGTTGAAGTGTCAGAACGCGGAAGAAAGCGGCGCTTCATCATCGGGTGGTGGCGACCTCCGGCCGGTCCGGAACCGACCCGACGACCGTGACGACAGGTGGGACCGATCGCTGTTCCAGCAATCCGTTCCGATTGGTGCGTCCTCGACAGGCGAGGGAAGGAGCTGACGACGACTGACGCGCGCCAACATTCCACATGGAGTGGAGCGGAAGAAGGGACTTGAGGGGTGCCCCGAATGCATCGTCCGGTGGAAGACACGGCACGGCAGACCAGATTATCCTCGCGCGGTGTAATCATCGGATTTCGTGACCACCGTCAGCGCGCTCTCCACCAGAGCCCGGAACTGGAATGACCGGTTTCCGTGACGTTTGCCGCTGCCGGTTGATGCTGTTGGCTGTCAAGGCTGCATACGCGGTGTGGATTCCGTTCGGATGATGGTTTCCGTGTGCCGATTAGATAACGCCCGTCGTCGCCCCCACCGCGCGTTACAAACCGCACGGCACATTCCAGAAGGGCCGGTGGGACACTCCTTGTTTACAATGGATCCTGCGTACGCGCGTTTGGTTTGCGCCGTTTATGGGGACCTGTGTGTGTGTGTGCGCGCCCCGTCTGTTTGCATCGATAATGAAGCGCGCGTCTTTAGGCGAGGTGAGAACGATTCAATTAGCATTTGGAATGCATTCGACAAGGCGGTATGCGATATGCATTTGACTCCATACTAGCTCTTTGGCTGGTTGAATCGGGTAGTGTCTATGGCTGGCAGCGCCATCTACTGGGAATACGGGGAGGTTATGGTTAGTATTCCAACGGGCCGTGCCATTCACATCGGAAGCTTTAGCATAAAGTGGGTACATTACTTGCACATGATGTCCATATTGGGTTGACCGTGCGCATGGGGATTGCCTATTAAACTGACGCCGCCGCGTTAAATGTTGACACTTGGGACGTTGATGTCTGACGTGACGATATGCAACAAGCAACTGTAGCGTACTGGAACCAACAAGTGAAAGTTATGTGCTATTTTATCCGATAGACACTATTCAAGAGACGAAGTTCGGATATATCTTCAAGTTAGAGGGTTGATAAGCTCAACACACTGCTTTTGTATTCATTTTTACGATTGTTTCAATGCCGCAATTGCCTCTGACTTCATCACGCGTCTGTCTATTATTGCGACAACGTCCCTTATGTTGTTCTGCAAGTCAAGGACGTTTCAATTGGCGCTTGATTGTTTTCCTTGTTTAACAGCTGTTGTTTTGATAGGTTTTCTTTTCCTTCAACAAAATTCAGATTCTAATTCTTTATAAGGATAAAGAACTATTACTATGAAACACCTCCAGTTTTAAAGATCTGCAATCGAAGGACATTCGATGATGCAATAGCAAGTGTTATGAACACGCCCAGCGGAAAATGTTTGTTAAACTACCTTGTATACTGTTGGATGTAGTGATCATCGCACACATTCTGGCGTGACGGGCCCGGCGGCAGGACGACGACACGCGTCGGCGGCAACCGTCTGTGCCTGAGGCTGTACACCAACACAAAGCGAATCGTTGGAGGATAAAATTAGATTTCAGGGGAGCACGCAACCGAACCGCTAGGCTCCTGCGGCTGCAGCTGCAGGAAGTGGAAAGGAACCTCGAGGAGCATCCGCGTTTCCCACATACATTCTACCGTTTTTGACCGTTTGCAATCCCAACTCTCCTCCGTTCCCCGGGAACGAATCACATTTGCGCGCGCAATCGGCCAACGAACACATCGGCCCAGGACAAGCAAGAGCCGGAGGCGTCTGGGCAAAAAAGGGTGCAACTGTGTTAGTGTGACAGGCCTCACGCCGGGCGGCGGTCTTGTTCCGCTTCCTTTTTCGTGTCCGAATGCTTGCCGCTATTTGAGGTTAGGGAGGTACTTTGCAGGTTTTGCAGACGCGCGTGGTCGTCGGTCCAGATTTTCCACCCCGGAAAGCTCCTTATCTTCGGCTGCTGTTGGGGTGTGTGCGTGTGCGGGAAAGCTCACCAGTCACCCCCCATAACCAGTTAAAGCCGTCTGGATTGCTCGCATAAATCATCTATGCTTTCCGGCACTAATGGCGGCTCCCCGGTAATAATGAATTCATCGAATGGAAATTTATTGCGTGTACTCTTTTTATCGCCTCCGGTGCGATTACGGACGCATTCGCGAGATCGTTTCTTTGTTCTCGGCGCGCTCGGAGTAAGGACGTCCAGCTGGTTGGTGTAATGGCTGGCGTCCAAATCTGTAGGGCGAATGTAGGCCAAATGATGCGCTGGGAGCGTGTTGGCGATGGTATCTGGAACAATGGACATACCACGCCATGAGATATCCTTACTTTGGAATCTTTTTTTTGTTGGGTTCCTCCAGCCGTCATTGGATATTACGAATATCTTGGGACATGATGCATTGCAGACATGGACAATAACAGCTTTACGGTACGGTAATCAATGTTGGCGAAACTTCGCGATTGTATACAGGATAGGAATAGGATTACGACGAATAAGCACTGTCAAATTAAAGTCATAAAGTACGATAATATTGTGCGCCAGTTGTTGGTGCTAAGAAAGGATCAGGATGGATGCTTTTGCATCACCGACGCAGGATTAATACTTGTCATTTAAAACGCTTACACGGTGGACGACACCATACGGACGCTCGTGGCTGGTTTCGTAATTTAATATCGGTTTTGCGTAGTAAACGAGCGCGCACCCCACGCTCATGAATAATAAACATGCCTTCATTTCTTTCCTTCATTTCGCTCCACAGAACATTGACCATAAGCTGAAGCTGCGCTCGAAGAAGGGCCAGCTGCCGTTCGTCGAGGTCAACGGTGAGGAGATCGCCGACTCGACCATCATCATGCAGGAGCTGGCGACGCGCTACGACAAGGACCTGGATGCCGCCCTCAGCCAGGAGCAGCGCAACATCGCCCACGCCATGATCTCGATGCTGGAGAACCATCTCGTCTGGGTGGTGCTGTCGTGGCGCAGCAAGAACACCGAACAGATGCTCAAGGGATACAAAATCAACCTGCAGCACGCCCTCGGCAGCCGCCTGCCGAACGCACTGCTGAACTTCTTCTTCAAATTCCAGTTCAGTCGCAAGGTAAGCCGGCAAGGCAACACTTTTTTCTCTCTCGCTACTATCTTGTGTTCTGGAGCTAGTGTTTGTGTTGTGTGCGTGTTTGCATGTACCCTTTCTTTGTGTGTCCTGCCTGTTCCATCACCCATATAAGCATGCGAATGAAGACCACTATTGGGCACCGTAGCAGCACTCCCTTGGTGGGAAAACTATCGCACACGACTTGATTGTATCCAATTCACCTGCAAAATTCACCATTCTTCGCGCTCGGAGAAGGCCTCGTTCAATCACACTCCTCTTGCATGCATAATCAAATCATCACCTATCGCTCTCGTATCATGTAGGGCGCTCGTGAAAAAGATCCTTCCGGAGACACATACACACAGGCGAATGTGTTCCGGCTTTTTCCGGGGAAACGATTATCAGAAGCGAATAGACCGCCGCATCCAATTCCATTGGGAGGGGGTTTGGGCTCACAACGCAAGACTTAACAAACCCGAAGAACATTCATTCAGATAAAACATTAAAAAAAAACCATACCGTCATGTAGTGTGCACCCGTTTGTTAATCGGAACAATCCGTCCTCTAACGTCTCTAGTGTTTCCAGGGTGCTAAAAAGGTGAAAGCTCAAGGGCTGGGCGTCCACAAGCCCGAGGAGATCGAGGAGTTTGGTCGCAAGGACCTGAAGGTGCTGTCCGAGCTGCTGGCCGATAAGCCGTTCTTCTTCGGCGATGAGCCCACCACGGTACGTATTATATCGCGCGTATGATTGTGTTTGCCGGTTGCATACCTTTCGGGCGCCTCGCACTGATGAGCGCTCCAAAGGTATGTAAACCGCATGACAAAGCGGGGCTGATAAAAGCAACTAAACAGACACTAATGCACATTTTTCGTTTCCATTTTTTAGCTGGATTGCGTTGCGTTCTCCGTCCTGGCACAAATCCACTTCATCCTGGACGAAGTCAAGTACGGACTGAAGGAGTTCATGCAGGAGAACTGCCCGAACCTGGTTGGCCACGTTTCGCGGATCAAGGAGCGTTGCTTCCCGGACTGGGAGGACATCTGCGCCAAGCTGGATCTGAACGCGCACATCCCGAAACCAGAGTGAGTACAGTTTATTCACAGCCGGCTCCGGAGCAAGCGGAACCCACCAAACTGACTGCTTCTCTTTCCCGTTTTCGCAGGCCCGAAACCAAGGAAAACAAGGAAGGTGCTGACACGGAAAAGACCGCCGAGCAGGACAAGAACGAGTCGGAGAAGGAGCTCGAGAAGGACAACTCGAACGAGAAGTCCGAGAAGAAGGAGGAACCGGAGAAGGTGGTGGAGGAAAACAAAGAAAAAGAAGAGGCAGCCGCCAAATAAGCTGCCGGCTGTGGCGTGACGACCGTTTTCTACCCACAGCAGGAAAAAAGCGAAACTGGAAGCACACTGTAATGCTGGAAACCACACAACACTACTCTACTGAAACGGCATCGCCGTGTGCGATTCAGAGCCACCCTTTCCTTTTCCCCAACCTCCCCCCACTCGAAACATCCACCAGTTTCTTCCGCCGAAACCCCCCCGCTGGGGTGGGAGAAGCCGACAAAATTCCACCTACTCTTTATGCGAGGATATATTTTATTTTATAGAGAGAGAAAAAGGGGAAAGGAAAATATTACCCGAGAACACAAAGCGCGCGCGCGAAGGAGAGACACGGACGTGGAGCAAGGGAAATGTTTTGTTTTCCTTTGATTGTTTATTTGATATTAGTGTTTTTCGTCCCTATTAGAGGAAGAGGAGGAAAATAAACCGCGTGTTCTCTTCTGTTTCGTTTTTTTCTGTACTTGTAATAGTTTCTCATCACATCGCATTAAACTTCCATATAAATCTTCACCTTCCGCTAGCATAAAGAGACTGGAGGGAGAGTAATAATTGAATATTATATAGAAATGAGGTAAACAGTAAAAAATGAAACGAATCAGAAAGGACAACTACACATACACATTAAACGGTATATATATAGGTGCGCGTGTTCTAGCAGAAGACCAAAATGGGTGGAAATCAAACAAAAAGAAACGATGAAATGGAGAAGAACACGCGATTAGAGAAGCGAATGTGCCAGCATGATGATGATAATGAAGATGATAAGCAGAGTGCGAGAAAAGAAGACTATTAGCGGATGGTCAGTAGAAGGCTTACTTGAAGGGTAAGTACTAATGTTGGTTCACTTCCAACACGCATTGAAAGTAATAAAACCTTGAATGGAATGAATTGATTTTTTTAATCCTCCTAGAAGACTTTTTATCTCCGTTTCATATTTGAAGATTCCAAAATCCTACATTTCTGCAATTTCCACATTCGTGCTGCAATTTCCACGAATTCTTAAATATACATGATTCTTATCTTATCTTATCTTTTGTATGAAGTTGTCCAGCATTTTACTCTTTTTGGGTTAAAAGACATCTCCGGCACCAATATTAACTTAGTGCTACTTTCGCAAGTATCCTGAGAATTGTAAGGAATGCGAATGATTGTACATGTATTATGTGTATTACGTTGTTATTTTGATCCGAAACCACGTGCTTGTTGTGTTCCGTGTTCCTTTCCGGGATAAAGCTTTTGCGTGTCAACTAGAAAAGGGGAACGTATGCATTGGGTGGTGCATGTCATCGAAGTCGACCCTTTCAGATGGCATGTCGCCGATGCCATCTGGACCTCCTAACTTCCTAACCTTTAAAACGTTTACTACTGTAGTTCTGGTTGCCGTTGCTGTTGCGAGCAACGTTCACGTTACTCCATCATCCGTTTTCACCTGACTAGCATCGTCCAGCATTGTTTTCCTCGCGCTGTAGAAGGTCAGGCTGTCGCTGATGATGTTGCGGTTACTTGTGATGCTGTACCAACTGTTCTTGCCTCTGGCGATAGAGGGACCATACATTACCGGACATCGGTACCGTCTCGGACTGCTCTGCACAAAAGCAGGCAACATCTTTCTTCTTGTTTAAACTCCTCGCGGAGACTCATCACGAGCGGTTTCTCCTCGCCTATAGCATTCCTCCAGAGTTTCGCGTTCGACGTCCTCGTGCGCTTTCTTGATATGCCTAAAGTAGTCTTCTTGCTACTGCTCGAGCTTTTGAAGGAGGCAGGCTTTCTTTTCTTTCAACGTTTAAAGTTGTTCCTTCAGCAACTGCGTTTTAAATGTATCATCTACTGAGGATTTTCTGATTTGGAGCGCATTTGTTTCGATAATTTTTGAATGTGATATCTTCTTCATTGTTGAGATTCTACTTTTCGGCACTATGGTTTGTAACAAGTGGAATCTCAACAACCCTCCAGTCGTGCTGCACCATGAATTCCGGATTTTCCTATCGATAAAACCGTTTTCCCGGTTTTTTTTTCCAGCGAGATCTTCTAGCGAGACAACTGCTCGAAACTTAGTTTTCTAGATTCGAAACCATCTTCGAAAATGTATAAAAAAACATGCATTACTAACACGTACATACCACATTCAAACGTACATCCATATAAAAATGCGTACATTTAGACGTAAAAACATTTGGTGAACAGCATCCAATAAAAGAACATAAAACAAATTGAAAGGAAATAAATTGATATGTGAACCACGACATAAGCTACGCGGTGTACTGTACCTTTGCGTGAAGTTTGTTGCTAATTTTCCGCAGATTAAAAAGGCTGATCGGAAGCCGAGTAACAGTTGGTCCTCGGCCTCGGCCGTGTATCTGTGGTTGTGGCTTTGACTGGCGAGAGGCTTTCTCTTCGGAGAGACCAGCGCAGAACTTTCCTTTGTGTTGGTTTGATATTGCCGGAGACATATTCTCGTTTAATAAGGCCTTTCTGGCATGGATGAAGGAGAGAGACGAATGATTTCATGCGCTCTCGGTTGCCCGCGTACAGGGCCGTTGTGAGATATTTAGTAAACTAGCGAGTAAACCGCTAATAAAGTACTAATAATTCGATTTGCAGTGCAGATTGCATACTTTCTGGCGCATATTTGCACTTAATGCACCCAACAAGATGCAAGCGTACCGGACAAAACGCATAGTAGTGCAGCATTATTAACGATTTATTTGTATAGTCTTGATAAAGCTTGCCAGGCTGGGATAGTAGTGCTTCTCTTCCCTATTGGGAGGGATCGTGCAATCGAGCTGCTTTTTATCTCTCTTTCTCTCACTCTCTGTTCAATTTCAACGATCTTAACCCCGGTTGCAATCTAGGATAGGATAGTTCAGTTCTAGTGAAACGCCAACGCGAGTGAACGAAGGTGTAGCTCTTAGTTTGCTCTACCGTTTTTAGCCGATATGTATGTGTTTTTTTTCTTCCTTTGTGCTGCTTAAATATATATACACTGTACCATTTTGTAATGCTGTGTCTAATGCTGTGGAAAGAGACGACGTGGACGTGGCAGGAAAGGTGGAAGACGACGCGTGGGGTTAGATATTTTGTGCGATGGAAATTAAACCTTTTTGTAAATTTATATATGAGCCCAGAATATGTTAAACGTACGCTGAGATTCTTCGAAACGGTTAGTCAGAACTGTGCTAGGTGTTAGGGTGAGCGTTAGAGAGCCGATGCTGTGCGCATCGCACCAGTAGCGCACGTAGCGGTTTGAGGGAGACAACGGAGGGCAACAGGGGGACAGTAAAACGGGCGAATTTTGCTGTCCTCGCCGGTCAGACGGAACGACGGAAGTAGGAACAAAATTCTCTTACATGAAGAGATTAATGACAGCAGCAGCAGCCAGCGCCATCAGGAATTTTGATGTGACGGTAAAATCATAAATAATGAATCAAAAAAACCATTACACAAACTCATTGCTCACACCCGCAAAATAGTAAATGAAATCAAATCCTGCAAAATCCCTTTACCCCACACCCCACCCACCCCAAAACCCAGATAAGAACATTTCGAATTTCGACTAGAACGATCGTGTGCTGATTTGTAGAAAACCGCGAAACCACTCATCATCACTCAGCCAACTCAGCAACTTTATATAAGAAACAAAAAAATTCCACTCCCGGTGGGAAGGTGCTGTTGCAGTTGCTGTTAGTAACAGTGGTGGTAACCAGCGGCAGCAGCAGCCAGTGCCAGCGCAGTGATAGTAGTGGTGGTGGTGGCATTGTTTTTGCTCCTGGAGCCCCGTCTGCTTCGTGCGTGCGTTCCTCTCGCTGTGCGTGGTGGCGATTACACAAATCTCACAGGCAGGAAAAAGAGTAAAAAGATTAGCAAGAGGTTACACAGCAAGACCTCC
The DNA here is from genome assembly GCA_002091845.1 of Anopheles cracens. Taxonomy (NCBI): domain Eukaryota; kingdom Metazoa; phylum Arthropoda; class Insecta; order Diptera; family Culicidae; genus Anopheles; species Anopheles cracens. The sequence goes on along the minus strand of KZ071479.1, from coordinate 286,786 downwards.
CGTGCGCGTGTGTTTGTGTGTGCGTTGTGTGACGGGGTGGTTGCAGCGCGTGTGTATGTGCGCGCTTGTGCATGATCTACCTGTGTAGTAGGCGTGGAAGTTGTTGCCTGCCAGGATTTCCCCAAAACGGTGGAAAAGTGGAAAAAGCACTTGCCAGTTAGCTCGTGTGTGTGTGTGTGTGTTGTGAGTATCCGCGCGGGCGCGCGCGTCTGTGTGTGAAAGTGATTGTGAGCCTTGAAGGTGCCGGAAGTGGCCACCCCGGGGGGAGTGCTGAATGTGCCAGCTCCGGCTTCGATACGGGGCTTCCCGGTCTAGAAGGATGGAAAATTGAGCTGGCAGGTGGTAGGTGTGTGTGTGAGCGCTTCTTCTACGTGTGTGTGTGTGCGCGCGCTTTGGTGTGAAGGAACCTCGTAACGAAACGGAAACCGGCCCGGTCAAGACCAATCAGCGCGGGACCGGTTTTGCTGCAGTTTTCGCTGACCTCTGGAGTTGGAAAAGATGAGCGACATCATCGTGGACTACGGCAGCCTCCCGGACGACGTCCGGGAAAAGCTGGCCGAGCTGGAATTGGAACTGTCCGAAGGTAGGTGCCGTCGGTTTGGTCGATTTCGTGGAAGCTTGTCTCCAATGTTCCTTTCCTTCTGCGTCCGTGCATCTTGGGATCCATGGAAATGTCTAGTAACACAGACACATGCAGACTCCATGAGAAAAAAAAAACTCATAGGGATACAAGGGGAAATTTTGCAGACGGATCGATATTTCAGTGTCAACTTTGCTCGTTCTCTTCGCTCCGGTCTCACCGGTTTCTTTCGCGCAAACTCTCGCTCTCACTTCGTCTATTCTCTCTCCCTCTCCGGCCAAGTAAAATACATGATCCTAGCGGGACGCAAGGACCCCCGGAAACCGGAAGAAACCGACACCGGGACGGCCCAGGCTTTCCACATTCGAGCG
>KZ071479.1:263242-273885 GCA_002091845.1 Anopheles cracens | reverse complement strand
ACCATGGAATGGCTTTTTGTTTTCTAAAAGTACAAACAACTTAACTAGAATGAGTTACGATACCCCCATCAAGAGATGGTTACACTCAATCATGGATTTCTCCTTTAAGGTCCAGACAAAGTTTGGAAGGTTTGAACATTTTTGGAAGTTCACTGCCTATGTGGAAAAACGGCTAAAGGTCAACACAAATAAGTTGCTTTATTCACCAAGAGATGGCGTTTTGGGGTTTCTTGTGTTAAACTTAATGAGGAGTACTATACACAAAATACATGTTATTGATTATATAAAATACTATACTAAATGTATAGTATACTAAATGTATGTAAGAATGTAACTGCATTAAGAAGATAATGTTGTGCTGCATTTGCAACGTTTTAGACGTTTATGTCCAAGTTTTTGTCCATTCGAGTGACAGCTTGGAGCTTGGAATATTTGCTTCGAAGCAATCCGGTTTGCAATGTTACTAAATAATAATTTATAGTATTCCCACAAAACCAGCTATAAAACCAACATCCCACGCTTCGTCTGACTTAGTTCGATCTCTTCTCATGAGGTGGTCTCTTATTGGTGCCTCCCTGCCTTCTAGTCCAATTTCGGCCTGCTCCACTTGGGCTGTGATCGATCGGTGGTAGATTGAGCTGTGAAGCATATAATTTGTTTTTCACCGACTCCACTGAAAACCAACATTTAGCCAAACGCGTGTGTCTAGCGCGGTGTTGGTTTCTCTCTCTCTCTGTCTCTTCACCTCACCGTCGATGGATGAGAAATGGGACAAATAAGTTTTTTTTCATTCCTACCCCCCGAATTGGACGAACTGGAACGAATCGGATAGAATGCGCCCTTAGGTACGCGAGCCAGCGATGCTGAAAATTTTCACAACACATTATTGATGTGCTCCATCATGAGTTCGTGTAGAGCGTTCTGCTATAATACCTCTCGACCAAAAAAAAAAAAAAAAAAAAAAACCCCCAAACTTTGAGTGTAAGAATTGAATGCCGCTCATTGTAACGATAGTCCCCATTCTTGCCCCATCATGTCTAGCGATGCGCTCTTCGTTCATTCATAAAACTACAGCCGTCTAAGATAGGTTGATGAGGTGCAACTTGAGACACACCTTTTTCGCCGTAAACACCATTTGCATATGTCTGTTCGTCAGCAGCAGCACGACGTCGACGACGACAACGACCACACCACTTATTTGGCCGTTTGTTGACGATTTTTCTTCCCTGCCCTTGTCAAAATCGTATGCAAATGGGGACTGCGTGTACGTGTGCGAGTCGTACGACGTCGGCGACGAACATTGTTTGCGCGTTTGGCTTCTGTTTGCAATATCGTGCATCAGTCTGCTGCCGTGGTAGATGGCTGTGGTTCATTTATGATTTTTTTTTCTCCTTTTCGTCATTTCAACGGTTCCGTGTACTTTGTTGCTGCACTGAGAGCGCGTTATCTTTGTAAAATCAATCCGATAATGCCCACAAAAAGTGTATTTCCCTGTTCGGGGGGCACGGAGTGTTGAGTGTACGATAAGCGAACTCATGCGTGTGTGTGTGGAATAGATAATCGCGCCTCAGTCGCAGCGATAGGGAGATCTACATTTTCCCATAACCCTTCGCTGGCACAAAATTGTTGCAAGGCGGGGAGTTTCGTTCCGGGGTTCGGGGTCGGTATACCATTGCAACCGTTGCCTCTCCCCGATCCCCCGTACACCCCCTAAACTCCCCGGAGGTTGTAGTTGAGCGCACATCGACGAAAGATGTTATCGTAAGCCAAACAGAACCCAAAATACGAGGAACGGTTCCACTTTAGATAGCCGAATGCGGTTCCTGGGAGGAGCTGCTACGTTGAAAGGGATAAAATCCCTAGCGGCGTTCGTTGTGTGTGACCCAGAAAGTTCGCCCGCTCGCTATCGCCGCTCCGTGGCTCTTATCCAAATATTTCATTACCAATCAGGCGTCCGTTTGTGGGTTCGTTCGGTGCGGGTTTTTTTTTCGTGTGTGAGGCTGCTATCGGCCAGTGAAGATGGAAAGAAATGAGGCTTCCAAAGATGGTCTAATCGGTAATTGGCCAAACGCGTCAGTCGCGTTGAGGGCCACTGGGATAGGAGAGTGCAGAAGTGAGGCTAGGCCATGTCGAGCGAATAAATGAAATCCCGCACATGTGCTACCGGTCAGCCGGCCCATATTTGGCCACCGTTTTGCCACGGACGTGTTTGCTGGTGTCATGTTCTTCTGTTGTTCGCTCTTCTTCTGGGCTTGATGGAGTGGTGTTGGTTTGGTTTCATCAGCATTTTTCATTCCAATGTTCCATATTTTTTAGCATTTTTGTTCCAGATTGTGTACATATTTCTAGAGATTACTGATTGTCAAGTTCCAAGTTGCTGAAATTTTTAATATTTGCCCAAACCAGCGATCTAGAACTGTATGTTACGGAGTTCATTTTCACTCATAATTAGAACATTGTACGGAACAACATCTCTCGCACATCTCGTTTTAGTCTCTTCCCGCTCAAACGAGATAAAACACATTGTTTCGCTGCACTCAACAATCGTCTTCTCAACCTTTCGCCAGGACCGGAGACGACGATTTTATTTTCGTACCCATACTTCGACGCCTACCCCGTGCACTGGGTGTTCCAAAACTGGATGGGCGATGTCAAAGATCGCGCTCATATTTTTAACATAAATTACCTCTCGCCAACCTTTCGGGGGAGGGCGTTGATGGAGAACACATCCGCCTGGGTCTGTGGCCCATCATCATCGTCAGCACGAAAGTGTTCGAACGTTGATGTTTGCTTCGCTGCCCGATAACTCTCATTTTTTAAAAGCGAGCGTTTTAGATGTGATGGTAACTTGTCATGGACCTCCGAAGTTGGGACAGATTTTCAATTATCCCTCTAGACACCTTTGCTGGCACTTCTTGCTCTAGGGCCCCAACTCTAGTCGCCCCAGTAGCGTTAAATTTACATGCGCACGTGTGCGAGTGGAGAAGTCCCAAGATCCCAAGAAGTAATCGTACCCCTTGAGGGCAGCTGGAAGAGGTCACAGACATTCTAGGCCATTAAATCGGTACGATGTTCCCGGTGCCGTTTGCAACGACTCCGTCCGCCGGTCGCGACCAGTGCTTCAATGTCTGCTGCGTGTTTGTGTGTGTGTGTGCGTATGTTGACACTTGATTCACCATTTCCGGCGATCGACCGTTGCAGTGTGGTGGTGTAACGGGAGATATCGAAATGTGTCATAACAGTGGCCGGTGGGCGGTGCGCGATAGGCGGAAGGGTTGAAACGCCTTTTATAGGGTGTGTCCCTAACGCTGGTAACGGGAGCAGGGTGGCCGGCCGGTGAAAGTGGCGCACGGAAATTGGAGAGCGAGGAAAAAGAGACAAAAAAACAAACGCATGTGGACAGAATCATTTCGCGGACGCTTGGACCCTCGGAGTTCGGGTTAACGAGGTGCTATGAATGCGCTTATGTTGATCTAATTTCCACCGACGATGCATTTCGCACGATATCAGTGTGCGCGTTTGCGTGTGAGTGTGTAGGTAAAGTGGATCGTTTTGTTGCTTTGCTTGTTGAATGCGTTATCTGAAGTTATGTATTTATTTATTTTTATACTGCTGACATAGCCGTATTGACATCTGAAGATATTTGAGTTGTTTTTGTATAGTTTAGGCTTGCATTTTCAAAACTCTTCTGCTAGATGTCTAATACATTTCTGCCACATATATATTTAAAAAATTAATGGACATCCATGGGCAAAATGCATCCCTGGGAACCTCAACGCCATCTCTTAATCGGTAGAGGAACTAAAATGAGTTTGTATTTTTTTAAAAGGATATTCAAACATTTCCTGTATTTTTAGCTAGATGTTTGGAAAATATTTTTTTTTTGTGGAACGAAATTTATAAGCCTGTTAAAGGAATCTGTCACAATTTTCGTGATAATCACTTCAACTATGTTGAATTTAGTAATAGCGCTATAGATAGTATCTATCCTAAGCGTTGAAACTGTGCCGCCTTGTCTTGCCCTGTCATCAGGAAATATATCACCTTAAAGGTTAGTCAGACCTCAGAAATGATACGTAATTGCAATCAATTCACTACGAACCTCGTTCTCGCTAATCTTTCCACGCCATCGCACAGACGGGGTGACGCAAGCTGGATCTACCCGGCCGCGATTACCCCAGGTTATGAGGTGATCGAATTTGGCCGTAAAAGACCTGTTCGGAATGTCGTTTTTTTCGGAATTTATTGATCGACGACTGGACGGGACGGAGAAGTATCACGTTACTCCTTTCGTTGGCATACGTGTTTTCGGATGTACACCGCCTACCACGCGGTTCGGCTACGCGCACCGGCGGAAGTGTTGTAAGCCTTCCAACTGAACGGATTAACGTTTGGTCGTGTGTCACCTTCCACCTGCAGGCAGAGCAGTGGTGTGGTATTGGGTTTCTGGAGCGTCTGGAGTCATCGGAGACCACCCACATCTGCGCTTGGTTTGGCACCACTGGCGCATGCTCCCCGCCGGATGCAGTCATACGTGCTACGGAAGTGTAGCTGCGCGCGCTCGGAAGTCGGTCGAATGAAATCCAAGTCAGTGCACTTAAAGGTGATCGTATTCGATTGCACCTGGTAGCTAATCCGGGCAGATTGGAAAGAAATCGTTGGTGTCTGCAAGATGGGATATGCGACTGAACGTATGGGATCATCTAAATAGGAAGTTACGGAAGAGTATTGCCTAGTAGGATATGTTATTATTCTTGTAAAATATTAAAGAATATTCTGGGATCAGCGTTAACTTTTAGGTTGGGATGCACAACTTCATTCCATACACAATCTGCTTTTCCGTTTTACACATATTCTCGTTACTTCATAGGAAGTTACGGAAGAGTATTGCCTAGTAGGATATGTTATTATTCTTGTAAAATATTAAAGAATATTCTGGGATCAGCGTTAACTTTTAGGTTGGGATGCACAACTTCATTCCATACACAATCTGCTTTTCCGTTTTACACATATTCTCGTTACTTTATTTTGTGATATACTCTCATCAATACTTTGTTGAGCAAACTAAGAGGTCCATGGGCATGGACAACACTATCCAGGTCCGACTTAATACACTGGATGAATGTTTTATATGATTTTTTTTTCGCTGATCCCAGAATATTCTTTAATATTTTACAAGAATAATAACATATCCTACTAGGCAATACTCTTCCGTAACTTCCTATTTAGATGATCCCATACGTTCAGTCGCATATCCCATCTTGCAGACACCAACGATTTCTTTCCAATCTGCCCGGATGCAATAGCTGCCAGGTGCAATCGAATACGATCACCTTTAAGTGCACTGACTTGGATTTCATTCGACCGACTTCCGAGCGCGCGCAGCTACACTTCCGTAGCACGTATGACTGCATCCGGCGGGGAGCATGCGCCAGTGGTGCCAAACCAAGCGCAGATGTGGGTGGTCTCCGATGACTCCAGACGCTCCAGAAACCCAATACCACACCACTGCTCTGCCTGCAGGTGGAAGGTGACACACGACCAAACGTTAATCCGTTCAGTTGGAAGGCTTACAACACTTCCGCCGGTGCGCGTAGCCGAACCGCGTGGTAGGCGGTGTACATCCGAAAACACGTATGCCAACGAAAGGAGTAACGTGATACTTCTCCGTCCCGTCCAGTCGTCGATCAATAAATTCCGAAAAAAACGACATTCCGAACAGGTCTTTTACGGCCAAATTCGATCACCTCATAACCTGGGGTAATCGCGGCCGGGTAGATCCAGCTTGCGTCACCCCGTCTGTGCGATGGCGTGGAAAGATTAGCGAGAACGAGGTTCGTAGTGAATTGATTGCAATTACGTATCATTTCTGAGGTCTGACTAACCTTTAAGGTGATATATTTCCTGATGACAGGGCAAGACAAGGCGGCACAGTTTCAACGCTTAGGATAGATACTATCTATAGCGCTATTACTAAATTCAACATAGTTGAAGTGATTATCACGAAAATTGTGACAGATTCCTTTAACAGGCTTATAAATTTCGTTCCACAAAAAAAAATATTTTCCAAACATCTAGCTAAAAATACAGGAAATGTTTGAATATCCTTTTAAAAAAATACAAACTCATTTTAGTTCCTCTACCGATTAAGAGATGGCGTTGAGGTTCCCAGGGATGCATTTTGCCCATGGATGTCCATTAATTTTTTAAATATATATGTGGCAGAAATGTATTAGACATCTAGCAGAAGAGTTTTGAAAATGCAAGCCTAAACTATACAAAAACAACTCAAATATCTTCAGATGTCAATACGACTATGTCAGCAATATAAAAATAAATACATACATAACTTCAGATAACGCATTCAACAAGCAAAGCAACAAAACGATCCACTTTGCTTACACACTCACACGCAAACGTGCACACTGATGTCGTGCGAAATGCATCGTCGGTGGAAATTAGATCAGCATAAGCGCATTCATAGCACCTCGTTAACCCGAACTCCGAGGGTCCAAGCGTCCGCGAAATGATTCTGTCCACATGCGTTTGTTTTTTTGTCTCTTTTTCCTCGCTCTCCAATTTCCGTGCGCCACTTTCACCGGCCGGCCACCCTGCTCCCGTTACCAGCGTTAGGGACACCCCAACACACCCCATAAAAGGCGTTTCAACCCTTCCTCCTATCGCGCACCGCCCACCGGCCACTGTTATGACACATTTCGGTATCTCCCGTTACACCACCACACTGCAACGGTCGATCGCCGGAAATGATGAATCAAGTGTCAACATACGCACACACACAAACACACACACACAAACACGCAGCAGACATTGAAGCACTGGTCGCGACCGGCGGACGGAGTCGTTGCAAACGGCACCGGGAACATCGTACCGATTTAATGGCCTCGAATGTCTGTGACCTCTTCCAGCTGCCCTCAAGGGGTACGATTACTTGTTGGGATCTTGGGACTTCTCCACTCGCACACGTGCGCATGTAAATTTAACGCTACTGGGGCGACTAGAGTTGGGGCCCTAGAGCAAGAAGTGCCAGCAAAGGTGTCTAGAGGGATAATTGAAAATCTGTCCCAACTTCGGAGGTCCATGACAAGTTACCATCACATCTAAAACGCTCGCTTTTACAAAATGAGAGTTATCGGGCAGCGAAGCAAACATCAACGTTCGAACACTTTCGTGCTGACGATGATGATGGGCCACAGACCCAGGCGGATGTGTTTTCCATCAACGCCCTCCCCCGAAAGGTTGGCGAGAGGTAATTTATGTTAAAAATATGAGCGCGATCTTTGACATCGCCCATCCAGTTTTGGAACACCCAATGCACGGGGTAGGCGTCGAAGTATGGGTACGAAAATAAAATCGTCGTCTCCGGTCCTGGCGAAAGGTTGAGAAGACGATTGTTGAGTGCAGCGAAACAATGTGTTTTATCTCGTTTGAGCGGGAAGAGACTAAAACGAGATGTGCGAGAGATGTTGTTCCGTACAATGTTCTAATTATGAGTGAAAATGAACTCCGGAACATACAGTTCTAGATAGTGCTAGTTTGCCGATTTGGGCAAATATGAAAGATGCAGCTTTTAAATTTCAGCAACTAGGAAATTGACAATCAGTTGTCTCTAGGAACATGTGCATAATCTGGAAATAATGCTAGAAAATACGTAAAACTAGAACATTGGAATGAAAAATGCTGATGAAACCAAACCAACACCACTCCATCAAGCCCAGAAGAAGAGCGAACAACAGAAGAACATGACACCAGCAAACACGTCCGTGGCAAAACGGTGGCCAAATATGGGCCGACCGACCGGTAGCACATGTGCGGGATTTTATTTATTCGCTCGAGAAGGCCTAGCCTCACTTCTGCACTCTCCTATCCCAGTGGCCCTCAACGCGACTGACGCGTTTGGCCAATTACCGATTAGACCATCTTTGGAAGCCTCATTTCTTTCCATCTTCACTGGCCGATAGCAGCCTCACACACGAAAAAAAAAAACCCGCACCGAACGAACCCACAAACGGACGCCTGATTGGTAATGAAATATTTGGATAAGAGCCACGGAGCGGCGATAGCGAGCGGGCGAACTTTCTGGGTCACACACAACGAACGCCGCTAGGGATTTTATCCCTTTCAACGTAGCAGCTCCTCCCAGGAACCGCATTCGGCTATCTAAAGTGGAACCGTTCCTCGTATTTTGGGTTCTGTTTGGCTTACGATAACATCTTTCGTCGATGTGCGCTCAACTACAACCTCCGGGGAGTTTAGGGGGTGTACGGGGGATCGGGGAGAGGCAACGGTTGCAATGGTATACCGACCCCGAACCCCGGAACGAAACTCCCCGCCTTGCAACAATTTTGTGCCAGCGAAGGGTTATGGGAAAATGTAGATCTCCCTATCGCTGCGACTGAGGCGCGATTATCTATTCCACACACACACGCATGAGTTCGCTTATCGTACACTCAACACTCCGTGCCCCCCGAACAGGGAAATACACTTTTTGTGGGCATTATCGGATTGATTTTACAAAGATAACGCGCTCTCAGTGCAGCAACAAAGTACACGGAACCGTTGAAATGACGAAAGTGCAGCAATGGCAGCCTTACTGTGAAACAAAACCAATGGACAAGAGCTATACATACTCATAATAATGTTCTACAAAAATTTGCAGGAAGTGTCAGTTTTTGTTTGTTGCCTGCTATTTTTAGGTTAGGAACCCAATAGATATTGGGATCGAAGGGTGTTATAGGAGATGTATGCTAATGCTAATGCGAAACACTCTATTGAGCTTTGGGATGGGGAAGTACTCATTACACATCTCCGATGACTTTATTATTCTAATCCACAACACGCGAAGTTTGTAAAAAAAACTCGGCAGGTGAGCACATGAAGTGCGTTCTATGAATAGACGCTTGGGTGACCACACTATCAGTTCATCTCCATCGAACCTATGCATAACATGCACACATGCGACTAGTTCCGATGAAGTCGTTGGAGTCTCGCCTATATCTGTAAAGATATACTGTTAAGAACTCAGCTTTTAGCAATCCAACTCAATATCCAATCACAAAAAATGGCAGAAGATCAATCCACCGTTCAAGTTTAGCAAATCCCGGGCAGTTTTTTTTCTATTGCACACTACTCCATCTCGATGCCGTACTCGCAAACTCGCTCGGCCGACACCGTGATCGCTAGAGAGATCGTGATAAGTTTATGAAATGAAACAGGAAAAAGCGCATCCCCAATTACACAATCCATTGCACGGAGAGGCGACGCACACACACACGCGCCTCTGCTCGCGAAATCGCAATTATCTCAATAACACGGTTCAGTAAATATTCATTTCTCCAATTACGTCTGATGATAGATCATGATGCCTGTGATGCCGCTGCTGCTGTTGTGCGATATACAGCCGTACGCCACGCGATCGCGTTGGATAAACGCGCTGCAGTCATCGCCACGAGTGTGCCTCCTCCCCGTTACCGTTTTAATCCATTTCTGATAATCCTTGCATCATACTGAAGTATCGACTCGCAATCAACCTGCCCCCTGCCAGACCCGGGTGACGCTTATCGGGAGGGGAGTTCAACATTTGAAGGTGCAGGAAGCAGAGTCAAACATGCCTTGGGGCAGGTCTTATCTGTTGGCTATGCCGGAAGAGATGGATTTAAAAAGGATTGCTCTTTTTTGTTGTTGTGTTTGCGGAATTTCATTAGCAAATTTAAAACTTCAATTTGTTCTAATGAAAATAAATTCAAAAAAATAACAGAAAAGATCAAATCACATTGTATCCATCAATGTTGGAAAATGTTTAATCTCTATGGTTACACGAGAAAAAAAAATGTTACGCTTCTTATCAATGAGAACGCGTCAACGATGACTTCAGCCTTCCTACTGACAACACGGCACGTGCAATAAAAAAAACTCGGCAGGTGAGCACATGAAGTGCGTTCTATGAATAGACGCTTGGGTGACCACACTATCAGTTCATCTCCATCGAACCTATGCATAACATGCACACATGCGACTAGTTCCGATGAAGTCGTTGGAGTCTCGCCTATATCTGTAAAGATATACTGTTAAGAACTCAGCTTTTAGCAATCCAACTCAATATCCAATCACAAAAAATGGCAGAAGATCAATCCACCGTTCAAGTTTAGCAAATCCCGGGCAGTTTTTTTTCTACTGACAACACGGCACGTGCAAAATCGCTCACATTTTCTTGATTTCAACAGACATAAAGTTGTGCGGATTTATGAGATTCTCGAAAATAAAAACCTGCTCTTATCAATGACACATACTGGATTGCTTTCTTAAACAAACTAAAGTCTCCATAATGTATATTGATGATTGTCGTGAGAAGACCGGTTCCGATACCAATGAACACCACTGAGACTTCCGTTGAACTATGCGCAATAAGTATAACTTCAAACAGATATATGTACATTGAGATTTCAAAGGCAATTCTAACTCCAAACAATACTTGATCGCAAACTTATGATACATCACTACCAGGTTCAGTTTAGTCCTACTATCGCTCTTTTTTATCTACTACCAGCACAACATTGTTGAAAATTGGATGCGATAGTCTCAAGTCCCTTAACTGACGATTTTGTTTACAGTAGGGTACCGAGACT
>KZ071479.1:232317-257452 GCA_002091845.1 Anopheles cracens | reverse complement strand
TTGCTCCGGAGCCGGCTGTGAATAAACTGTACTCACTCTGGTTTCGGGATGTGCGCGTTCAGATCCAGCTTGGCGCAGATGTCCTCCCAGTCCGGGAAGCAACGCTCCTTGATCCGCGAAACGTGGCCAACCAGGTTCGGGCAGTTCTCCTGCATGAACTCCTTCAGTCCGTACTTGACTTCGTCCAGGATGAAGTGGATTTGTGCCAGGACGGAGAACGCAACGCAATCCAGCTAAAAAATGGAAACGAAAAATGTGCATTAGTGTCTGTTTAGTTGCTTTTATCAGCCCCGCTTTGTCATGCGGTTTACATACCTTTGGAGCGCTCATCAGTGCGAGGCGCCCGAAAGGTATGCAACCGGCAAACACAATCATACGCGCGATATAATACGTACCGTGGTGGGCTCATCGCCGAAGAAGAACGGCTTATCGGCCAGTAGCTCGGACAGCACCTTCAGGTCCTTGCGACCAAACTCCTCGATCTCTTCGGGCTTGTGGACGCCCAGCCCTTGAGCTTTCACCTTTTTAGCACCCTGGAAACACTAGAGACGTTAGAGGACGGATTGTTCCGATTAACAAACGGGTGCACACTACATGACGGTATGGTTTTTTTTTAATGTTTTATCTGAATGAATGTTCTTCGGGTTTGTTAAGTCTTGCGTTGTGAGCCCAAACCCCCTCCCAATGGAATTGGATGCGGCGGTCTATTCGCTTCTGATAATCGTTTCCCCGGAAAAAGCCGGAACACATTCGCCTGTGTGTATGTGTCTCCGGAAGGATCTTTTTCACGAGCGCCCTACATGATACGAGAGCGATAGGTGATGATTTGATTATGCATGCAAGAGGAGTGTGATTGAACGAGGCCTTCTCCGAGCGCGAAGAATGGTGAATTTTGCAGGTGAATTGGATACAATCAAGTCGTGTGCGATAGTTTTCCCACCAAGGGAGTGCTGCTACGGTGCCCAATAGTGGTCTTCATTCGCATGCTTATATGGGTGATGGAACAGGCAGGACACACAAAGAAAGGGTACATGCAAACACGCACACAACACAAACACTAGCTCCAGAACACAAGATAGTAGCGATAGAGAGAGAAAAAAGTGTTGCCGTGCCGGCTTACCTTGCGACTGAACTGGAATTTGAAGAAGAAGTTCAGCAGTGCGTTCGGCAGGCGGCTGCCGAGGGCGTGCTGCAGGTTGATTTTGTATCCCTTGAGCATCTGTTCGGTGTTCTTGCTGCGCCACGACAGCACCACCCAGACGAGATGGTTCTCCAGCATCGAGATCATGGCGTGGGCGATGTTGCGCTGCTCCTGGCTGAGGGCGGCATCCAGGTCCTTGTCGTAGCGCGTCGCCAGCTCCTGCATGATGATGGTCGAGTCGGCGATCTCCTCACCGTTGACCTCGACGAACGGCAGCTGGCCCTTCTTCGAGCGCAGCTTCAGCTTATGGTCAATGTTCTGTGGAGCGAAATGAAGGAAAGAAATGAATGCATGTTTATTATTCATGAGCGTGGGGTGCGCGCTCGTTTACTACGCAAAACTGATATTAAATTACGAAATCAGCCACGAGCGTCCGTATGGTGTCGTCCACCGTGTAAGCGTTTTAAATGACAAGTATTAATCCTGCGTCGGTGATGCAAAAGCATCCATCCTGATCCTTTCTTAGCACCAACAACTGGCGCACAACATTATCGTACTTTATGGCTTTAATTTGACAGTGCTTGTTCGTCGTAATCCTATTCCTATCCTGTATACAATCGCGAATTTTCGCCAACATTGATTACCGTACCGTAAAGCTGTTATTGTCCATGTCTGCAATGCATCATGTCCCAAGATATTCGTAATATCCAAAGACGGCTGGAGGAACCCAACAAAAAAAAGATTCCAAAGTAAGGATATCTCGTGGCGCGGTATGTCCATTGTTCCAGATACCATCGCCAACACGCTCCCAGCGCATCATTTGGCCTACATTCGCCCAGATTTGGACGCCAGCCATTACACCAACCAGCTGGACGTCCTTACTCCGAGCGCGCCCAGAACAAAGAAACGATCTCGCGAATGCGTCCGTAATCGCACCGGAGGCGATAAAAAGAGTACACGCAATAAATTTCCATTCGATGAATTCATTATTACCGGGGAGCCGCCATTAGTGCCGGAAAGCATAGATGATTTATGCGAGCAATCCAGACGGCTTTAACTGGTTATGGGGGGTGACTGGTGAGCTTTCCCGCACACGCACACACCCCAACAGCAGCCGAAGATAAGGAGCTTTCCGGGGTGGAAAATCTGGACCGACGACCACGCGCGTCTGCAAAACCTGCAAAGTACCTCCCTAACCTCAAATAGCGGCAAGCATTCGGACACGAAAAAGGAAGCGGAACAAGACCGCCGCCCGGCGTGAGGCCTGTCACACTAACACAGTTGCACCCTTTTTTGCCCAGACGCCTCCGGCTCTTGCTTGTCCTGGGCCGATGTGTTCGTTGGCCGATTGCGCGCGCAAATGTGATTCGTTCCCGGGGAACGGAGGAGAGTTGGGATTGCAAACGGTCAAAAACGGTAGAATGTATGTGGGAAACGCGGATGCTCCTCGAGGTTCCTTTCCACTTCCTGCAGCTGCAGCCGCAGGAGCCTAGCGGTTCGGTTGCGTGCTCCCCTGAAATCTAATTTTATCCTCCAACGATTCGCTTTGTGTTGGTGTACAGCCTCAGGCACAGACGGTTGCCGCCGACGCGTGTCGTCATCCTGCCGCCGGGCTTAGGGACACCCACGCCCAATGCGACTCCTTACGAACACTTGTTCCACCTCGGAGTAATGGGACTCTAGCCGCTTTCGTTGCTCATAATTTAATGGAAGAATTCACTTTACGCCTGAAAGTACGTTAAAGTGTCACGAGGAAAAAGGCTCTAAAAAACGGCGCTAATGACATTCCCCGAGTACCATTAGGCGATCCTAAATGCCCAGAGCCGGCAGCTGGAGAAGAGCGGGAAGAAAATTGCACGTTTGGCGTGGCCGATTTTCCCGGCACCAGAGCCGTGTGCGCGCCATGTGCAAAACGCAGACGTGTGCACACAACGAAACGATAAAGCGTCCTATTTTCCTCTCTTTCTCTCGCACTCCTTCCGAGAGGAATTAAACGGAGCTGCTGCATACATTCAAACCCTCGGTGGTCCCTTTAAAAAGCGACACCAATACTACCCCCAAACACAGCGGCTCTCATTTTCCTCCTTTCGAGTTGCCGCACTCACACATGCAACGTCGGCGCGCACGTCCTTCCTTATCAGCAGCCAGAGCATCGCACCCATACAAACACGCCGGCGCCGTTTGCCGGGTGCGGCACACACGCACACGGCCGGCTCTCGTGCCACGATTTTATTGATCGGCCTATCCTTACAGGGACATACACGCATACGCACGCAAAGACCGGCGGATAGCGCGCATTCGCCACAATCTCACGCCCTTCGCTCAGACAAACCGACCGGCGCATTAGTATTGGTGTTGGCGGGTGGCGATGTCGGGCGGTGCCTAGCAACAGTGGCACCGATTTGGAACACTGGAAAACGCAACCACCCAACAACGCGATCCTTGTACCCGTTGGAAAACGGCTAACGAACGGAGGGATGTATGTGTGTGGGTTTGGGGAAAGCATGGACGCCGCAAAGGACGATGTGTGCGGGGTGCGGGGATGTGTGAGTGTGAGTGCCTCCATCGAAGACCGGCTCGAAAAGACGCCGCCGCCGCCCGGTGGAACCGTTTTTATTGCCCGTTTCGATGGAGAAGGCCCGGTTTCTTTGCCGGAAACCCAGCGTCGGCGGCGGCTAATGGGTTTTGATGGTGATGGTGATACACACACAGGGACACTAAACATCAAACGCAGGCTATTCGGTAGGAAAAGCGTCTCACCGGACAACCCCGACGCCGACGGGGGGCGCCCAATACAAAATGGGAGTCATTCGGGAGTCCCTTTTTCCTCCCTATCCCTAACGCTGCCCTGAGCCGGTGCGGAATGGACAGGCCAACTTTTCTCGGCCGCTTCGTGGCTCGTGCCCCATTTCCTGTGGCAGTTTTCTTTTTCTTTTTCTTCTTTGCGTTGCACTTCTATTTGAACAGATTTCTTTCGACGCTGTTGCTTGCGGATCCCTTTTTCTCTCCTTCTCAGGGCATGGAAATCGTGTCCAGTGAAGTTGTGCCCAGAGCAAACCCCACCCCATTTGGGGATTAATCTGGCACTGACTACACGCGCGGGGAGGGGGCGAATAAAAGCGCTCGTTCCCGGCTTCTACCTCCATTAATAGGCTTACGGAATTTGCGTCGACCCATTACACGGGGGGGGCAGGATGTTGGTGTTGGTTTTATTTTTGGAAAAGAGTTAGCACGCCGTGAAGCACGGATGGGCGGAGCCCTAGTCGGTTGCCAGTTTTTGCCGTCATTTATTAAGGTGCTTTGCGATTAGGCGTTAAGTGCAATATTGTGGAAAACGTTATAGGTCCCAAAAACAGGGGATAACACCTCTTTCACATGTTTCAGATTCTTCGTCAATGAAGTTTATATTGAAAATGTATATTGCATTCCGGCCAGCTGTCAGATAGCTTTATTAAAACTGGGCAAATAATGCGTTCATAACGCGTTCACAAAGCGTTTGTCATACCGATTGCATACATTCGGGCTGATACAGCAAATTCACGCCAGAATGTGTGCGATGATCACTACATCCAACAGTATACAAGGTAGTTTAACAAACATTTTCCGCTGGGCGTGTTCGTAACATTTGCTATTGCATCATCGAATGTCCTTCGATTGCAGATCTTTAAAACTGGAGATGTTTCATAGTAATAGTTCTTTATTCTTATGAAGAATTTCAAACTGAATATTGTTGAAGGAAAAGAAAACCTATCAAAACAACAGCTGTTAAACAACGAAAACAATCAAGCGCCAATTGAAACGTCCTTGACTTGCAGAACAACATAAGGGACGTTGTCGCAATAATAGACAGACGCGTGATGAAGTCAGAGGCAATTGCGGCATTGAAACAATCGTAAAAATGAATACAAAAGCAGTGTGTTGAGCTTATCAACCCTCTAACTTGAAGATATATCCGAACTTCGTCTCTTGAATAGTGTCTATCGGATAAAATAGCACATAACTTTCACTTGTTGGTTCCAGTACGCTACAGTTGCTTGTTGCATATCGTCACGTCAGACATCAACGTCCCAAGTGTCAACATTTAACGCGGCGGCGTCAGTTTAATAGGCAATCCCCATGCGCACGGTCAACCCAATATGGACATCATGTGCAAGTAATGTACCCACTTTATGCTAAAGCTTCCGATGTGAATGGCACGGCCCGTTGGAATACTAACCATAACCTCCCCGTATTCCCAGTAGATGGCGCTGCCAGCCATAGACACTACCCGATTCAACCAGCCAAAGAGCTAGTATGGAGTCAAATGCATATCGCATACCGCCTTGTCGAATGCATTCCAAATGCTAATTGAATCGTTCTCACCTCGCCTAAAGACGCGCGCTTCATTATCGATGCAAACAGACGGGGCGCGCACACACACACACAGGTCCCCATAAACGGCGCAAACCAAACGCGCGTACGCAGGATCCATTGTAAACAAGGAGTGTCCCACCGGCCCTTCTGGAATGTGCCGTGCGGTTTGTAACGCGCGGTGGGGGCGACCGGGCCGACGACGGGCGTTATCTAATCGCCACACGGAAACCATCATCCGAACGGAATCCACACCGCGTATGCAGCCTTGACAGCCAACAGCATCAACCGGGCAGCGGCAAACGTCACGGAAACCGGTCATTCCAGTTCCGGGCTCTGGTGGAGAGCGCGCTGACGGTGGTCACGAAATCCGATGATTACACCGCGCGAGGATAATCTGGTCTGCCGTGCCGTGTCTTCCACCGGACGATGCATTCGGGGCACCCCTCAAGTCCCTTCTTCCGCTCCACTCCATGTGGAATGTTGGCGCGCGTCAGTCGTCGTCAGCTCCTTCCCTCGCCTGTCGAGGACGCACCAATCGGAACGGATTGCTGGAACAGCAATCGGTCCCACCTGTCGTCACGGTCGTCGGGTCGGTTCCGGACCGGCCGGAGCGCCGCTTTCTTCCGCGTTCTGACACTTCAACAGGTCGGCCGAACGGCAGGCAAAGCGCGGCGGGCCAACGATTTGCATAATTGGAGGCGCAACAACCACCCATCCACCGCCGTTGCCACAAAGTTGTTTAATGAGCGCCCAAAAGAGCGTCTAGATTGGGCGTGGTGTGGGAGAAACGGCAAGCCATCAACCGCCAAGTGCGTGGCGGAGGAGCGCTCATTACTGTCGCTTAAGCGCGTGTCGCACGACACGCAGGCAGCGGCGCATAATTAGAAACATAAAGCCTCGCACACGCGAAGACCCGCTTCGGGGGCGCGATGTTAATCCATTTTTTTCTGTGTGTTTCTCTCTTCCCTAGCCCGAGTTTTCGTGAGTTAACACTAACGGGCAAGGTGTGATGTCAATTGACACTTCTACTCCTTGAAGTTTAACTCACTCGGAATAGATCTGAGACAGGGTATTGACAGGGGGGTTTCACCTGATGTTTGATATATTTGAATAAAAAATAGCAATTTAAAAAATGAAAATTTTTGAAAAAGGACATATCACTCCTGACGACCGGAAATGTGACCAAGAGACACCAGATGGCCATATTTTTTGACGTCATTACAAAAAAAATATCCAAAATTATCAGAATTTTTCAAAATTCTTGAAATCCTGAAATGTCTGAACTTGGTGCAAATGTCATCCCAATCTGTCAAACAAATTTTTTCTCGGTGTCAACTGACACCAAATGTACCCGTTGCGAGTGTTCGCTCCGTTCGATCGTTAGTGTTAGACGGCACAAACTTGAGGAATGAATGGAATTTTCTTGCGTATTTCTTCCACATCCCCTTCCAGCGGTTGGAATGCCAACGGTGGACGTGACGTCTGTTTGTCGATACCGCTGTTGACTCTGTTGCTGGACTCGAGCAAGTCTCAGACCCTGATACACTGCATGAGAATGACACTTTCCTTACCACAACACACACACACACGCACACGGCGGTGGCCTTTTTCTCCCACCCGTTTGGGATTAGATAACTTTAATCAAATTCGCTTTTCTGGTGGTCATTGATGCCGGGGCGGGGACTCGATAAAGATTTCATCATCGTAGAAAGGGAGAATGCTCTTGGGGTTGCTGCTCTCTTCTTCCGTTGAACTGCGTGTCCCTTTTTGCCCGCCCAACCCTGACAGATGCGTTTGGTGTATGCGTGTATGTGTGGGTTTGGGGATTCAGGCGGTCGTATCAAGTTCCTCCAGTGCGCTTACAAAGAGCGTGTTATCGGTCGCAACAAGGATAATGTGCCCGAGGTGATGGACTTTGGAAAATGCTAATCAAGTTATTGTTCCTAATGAATCATTCATTTTAAGGTTATCATTCTGGGCCAGCGAGCGTGCTGGGGTTGTTTAACGCATACATTCTTGTTTACCCACGAGACAAATATGCTAGAGTATAGTAATGACCTTCCATTAGAGACGACTGGCAAGAAATGTATCTCAGCAAAGAATATGATAGGACATTATCAAATTGCCACTGCTAAGAAGCATAGCCTTCAAATGGTGGTATTGAAACGCATCAACTCTATATCTTACGACTCATGAGCAGTGATTTCAACATACGTTTAATGTAGCTCGTTATGTTTCATTAATTCCTCATCGTAAGTGACCATCTAGCAATCATGCTACGTTATTATTATGCACATAAATCAACTTGAAAACATAACAAGTGCATGAGAAAGTTAGCAGCCGACAGACAAAATGTTGTTGTACAAATTTCTTTATCTATAACTACCGTTATAATATCCAACCGCTCTGGCCATATTTTTTTTGGGGTCAATCACCGGCACGTGCGCGCCCGTTGCTTTATGTGGGCAATAATCACCCATTTTTCACGTCATAAAATGTGAAAACTGCGTGCCCGCCAGTGGTCAGAAATTTCAAAGTTTGCCTTACTCCCGGTCAAAAAAAAACTTTGGTCTAATTACTATCAAATAATAACGCAGACGATGGTGACTCCGAAACACGAGCTCACCACCGATGATCACAAAGCATTCTAGCGCAAATCCCCTCAGAAATTCAGCCAGACGTGAAACCCTCCAACGTTTTCAGCTTCCAATAGGGGCCCCCGAATAACTTTCGCTTGTTGAAAAGTGACCTCAGAGAAATGTGCCATGCCGGCCTCCAAAACCCGTTCAGATATAATAAACCATAATTACGCCATGCTCCAGTACACACACTCACACACACAATGGGTGTTAGGAGGTTCGACGCGGGAACACACCCCCCGTGTGCTCCCGCCACTGCGCACACTTTGGAAATTATGCTCCACAACGAGCAGCCGGAAATTCGATGACTTGGCGCCTAATGTTTCGCTCGCTGGCTGCCCCGTTGCCACGTGGCGACGACGGCGATTACCGCGGAAAATTAATTAGTTTCATCTCCGGCTCTCGTTAGCACCTATTTGCTGCGCCCCGTCTACCCACCCCACCCAACCCAGCCCCTGCTTTCACTCCCTCCCACGGTGGTCTTTACTGTAATGCCGCGGCTAGGCCCGAAACACAGGGAGTAGCTAATGATTGCCCTAAAACGAGACATTCTCAATAGGGCGAAAAGGACTGGGTTGGAATGTGGGGGTAAAGTAAGGTTATGATCACAAGGATGTGTAAGCCGATATTATCGTGGATTAATGGATTAAGTCCGGATTTTATAACGCGCAGCAGGGTACCAAGAATGAGCTCGACGTTCATTTGGAATTTAAGAATTTCGGGAATAATTTGCCCGTTTATTTCTTGGCATGTCCGGATGACGTCAAAGTGGAGTCAGAGTTCAAACTACCTCCGATGTAAGTCAAAATATCCGACGACCCATATTTTATAAGGCAAAACGTGCAAAAAAATGTTTAAGCGATCATATCTTCAGAGAAAAAAAAACTTCGCTTTGAGTTGAGTGAGTGACTGTCTCTACGATACAGATCGAACTCTCCCTTCTGAGCTATTCCGCCACAAGACTACCAGGCCAACTCATTGAAAAACCAAACAATACCCAGACCCCGGAAGGGAGATGAAAAAAACAACAACCAAACGAAACCAGTAGCGCTAACAATCTACCGTGAAAAAAGAGGAAATCGAGGGCAAACATAAGCCGCTCAACCGCAACGGAAAGCCTACCCAGCGCAACTTCCCCAACGGTTCCCAGCGATCACCGGCAGCCAAAAACTCGCCGATGAAGATCACCGGGACGAACGGACGAGTCAGAGTCGTTTCGCGGTTGTTACAGATCCGATTTGGGAGCGTGTGTATGTGTTAAAATTTTGTGGTGCGTCCCTTTTTTCTCACTCACTTTTCAATTCCAAAACGTAACGAGCAGTGTGCCCCTTGCAGGGGGCATTAGAAGCGAGTTGTGGAGGAGAAAGATACAGAGAGAGGTTTGAAGCAAGCAAAAAACCTCCAATTTGTGGCTACTTTCTCCGTACTTCTTTTGAACAAGGCGGTGTGTGGTCGCATTGTATTTGCGCTCATTGCGGAAAAAAGAAGCAAATGTGCAGGAAATATAATTATTTCTACTCGCCAAAATCGGTGCCGATCACTGCAGCATGGGTCTGATGAATTAAACAATCTTGCTGAGTGTAGCGGATTAAATCTAAGATTTACTTTCACACGCAAAATGTTTGATTTGGTAAACAGATTGCGATCATAAGGTAAGTATTTACTTGTGCTTATAGTAAAGCTAGTAGGAATACTTTCCACACAGGATATCCACAAGGAATAGACATTGATTTAAGATGATGTTCTTTCGAAATGAAATATTAAAAATTTCAGTAATATCAAAAATTCATCAAATTTTACAAGTACGAAAATTGCTTTAAAAAAACCTTGACTTAGACTTCATGAAAAAACGTTTGAAATGCGCAAATAAAGCATGTAAAGTACAGATTGCATACTTTTGGGCAGATATACACTGTGCATGACACCAACATCATACTACTAAAGCTTTGTTTGTCAGTTTCATACACCTTGTGTAGTTACGCTACACGTCAAGAGATGGCGCCACTAAACCAAGGTTTTACGAACATTTACTGCAGCTTAAGCCGTTTCCAGACGTACCGCGATTTTCACGTTGCGATTGGCGCTCGACGTAGCACAGTTTCTGCAGAATCTGCCAAAATCGCGCTGCGCCAAACTGCTCGACTGCTGGAGCATCTTTGTAATTGTTTTTATTCATGTTTATCTTGTGATTAGCAACAGGAAAGTTATTTTGTGCATAATTAATTACATCTTAAAGCCGTTTCCACACGTTTTACTGCCAGTTTCCGCAAAATATGTGAAAATCGTGCCTGGAAACTGTTATATTACGGAGCTGTCAATCAACTAAACTGTACTACTTGCGATAATCGCGACGGCAAATCCTTTCGCGGTAAATACACACACCGTGAACGAATTCGAGCGCCAATCGGTTTTTTTCGTATGGAGTTGCTGACGTCACAGCTGTCAAAAGTCGCAAACGCCAATCGTAACGTGAAAATCGCGGTACGTCTGGAAACGGCTTTAGAAGAGACTTGATTTCTTGTGATTAAGTTCTTCAATCGTAGAATACGAATTTTCACAGTAGTCGAAACGTAATTGAGGCTCATTTTCGAAGATTTTATCATAACCTGAGCTTGACCAAATCTTTAAAATAGAACAAACTTCCAGAAGAATTTAATTCCTTTCGTAATCGAACGTTTCCCAGCACAACAACCGCACAAATCGTCCCCAACGGCAATGTTGTGCAATGAATCACGCCGATAGTTTTCAGTCCATTCTCCCGCCGGCATCAGCCAGCTAGCCAACCAATCCAGCCTTAGTGCGCAATTTATGCGTTCTGCGACGTGACAGAGCTACCGGAGCGAACATGCAATAAAAACAAACACTAGACGACGATTCGCGCGTCTTCCGCGGTTCGAATCCCGGAAAAGAGCCATCACACGTCGGGTAATAGCTACACACCACCATCAACGTCTCATCAAACGCATTGCTGAAATATGCATAGACAAACCGCGCACTCTCTAGAGCACTGGCCGGCCTGCCTGGAAGCTTGACTCGCCTTCGGACATGTCAATGATGACCGTTTAAGTAAACATTTTAATAAGATTACTGCATTCTTTACGGCATGCCGGGCACGCTGCTGCTGTTGCATTCACCCCTTTAAACCACTGTTCATCCCCTTGCGCTTGCCTTTGTCTTTGCTACCCATTTTGCTGCCAGTGCAATTTTATGAATTATTGCAACGCGCTTGTCGATGTATGTTCACTGATCGTTGATTGCTGTTCCCGCGATTTTCACGTTGCGATTGGCGCTCGACGTAGCACAGTTTCTGCAGAATCTGCCAAAATCGCGCTGCGCCAAACTGCTCGACTGCTGGAGCATCTTTGTAATTGTTTTTATTCATGTTTATCTTGTGATTAGCAACAGGAAAGTTATTTTGTGCATAATTAATTACATCTTAAAGCCGTTTCCACACGTTTTACTGCCAGTTTCCGCAAAATATGTGAAAATCGTGCATGGAAACTGTTATATTACGGAGCTGTCAATCAACTAAACTGTACTACTTGCGATAATCGCGACGGCAAATCCTTTCGCGGTAAATACACACACCGTGAACGAATTCGAGCGCCAATCGGTTTTTTTCGTATGGAGTTGCTGACGTCACAGCTGTCAAAAGTCGCAAACGCCAATCGTAACGTGAAAATCGCGGTACGTCTGGAAACGGCTTTAGAAGAGACTTGATTTCTTGTGATTAAGTTCTTCAATCGTAGAATACGAATTTTCACAGTAGTCGAAACGTAATTGAGGCTCATTTTCGAAGATTTTATCATAACCTGAGCTTGACCAAATCTTTAAAATAGAACAAACTTCCAGAAGAATTTAATTCCTTTCGTAATCGAACGTTTCCCAGCACAACAACCGCACAAATCGTCCCCAACGGCAATGTTGTGCAATGAATCACGCCGATAGTTTTCAGTCCATTCTCCCGCCGGCATCAGCCAGCTAGCCAACCAATCCAGCCTTAGTGCGCAATTTATGCGTTCTGCGACGTGACAGAGCTACCGGAGCGAACATGCAATAAAAACAAACACTAGACGACGATTCGCGCGTCTTCCGCGGTTCGAATCCCGGAAAAGAGCCATTAAATCGAGGGCAAACATAAGCCGCTCAACCGCAACGGAAAGCCTACCCAGCGCAACTTCCCCAACGGTTCCCAGCGATCACCGGCAGCCAAAAACTCGCCGATGAAGATCACCGGGACGAACGGACGAGTCAGAGTCGTTTCGCGGTTGTTACAGATCCGATTTGGGAGCGTGTGTATGTGTTAAAATTTTGTGGTGCGTCCCTTTTTTCTCACTCACTTTTCAATTCCAAAACGTAACGAGCAGTGTGCCCCTCGCAGGGGGCATTAGAAGCGAGTTGTGGAGGAGAAAGATACAGAGAGAGGTTTGAAGCAAGCAAAAAACCTCCAATTTGTGGCTACTTTCTCCGTACTTCTTTTGAACAAGGCGGTGTGTGGTCGCATTGTATTTGCGCTCATTGCGGAAAAAAGAAGCAAATGTGCAGGAAATATAATTATTTCTACTCGCCAAAATCGGTGCCGATCACTGCAGCATGGGTCTGATGAATTAAACAATCTTGCTGAGTGTAGCGGATTAAATCTAAGATTTACTTTCACACGCAAAATGTTTGATTTGGTAAACAGATTGCGATCATAAGGTAAGTATTTACTTGTGCTTATAGTAAAGCTAGTAGGAATACTTTCCACACAGGATATCCACAAGGAATAGACATTGATTTAAGATGATGTTCTTTCGAAATGAAATATTAAAAATTTCAGTAATATCAAAAATTCATCAAATTTTACAAGTACGAAAATTGCTTTAAAAAAACCTTGACTTAGACTTCATGAAAAAACGTTTGAAATGCGCAAATAAAGCATGTAAAGTACAGATTGCATACTTTTGGGCAGATATACACTGTGCATGACACCAACATCATACTACTAAAGCTTTGTTTGTCAGTTTCATACACCTTGTGTAGTTACGCTTCCCCGGCGGAGGTGCAATATCGGTGCAGTTAGAAAATGTCTAACTTCGTTTGTGGTAAGCATGCCATTAGTGTTCTAGTTTATGCATAGCTGTGGTTCAAGCAGAAACCTTCATTTCGTTTCTATAAAGTAATCGTCCCATTACAAATCAATGACATGCAAAAACCGCAAGCAACGTGGAGACGAATGTGAGAAGCATTGAATAAGAAAAAAAACACATTATCGCTCAGCAAATCGACCGGAAAATGGTAGTAAAATGATATTTGCTTTCATTCATAATTTGTGGCTTCACCACACATATACCCACAACGTTCCAAGAAATCCCCAACCTCTCTTGAAACGATCCGATGTTGTTTCCATCGCCAGCAGATGATTAAATATCAAAACTTCCTCACATTTTGTGGCACACATGCACAAACAAAACGCGGTCAATCATAGTTTCCAGCCAACCAGCAATTAGTGCTGACGCTGCCCGCCTAACACGCGGGTGGGACAATAAAACAATATGCGATCAATATGCACCACACCACCGCGCGGTATGGAGTAGAGAGAGAGAGAGAGATCGTGATCGGGCATTCCGAAGTCAAATCGAAGAGGTAATAAACATTCCACCGGCAGGGGTGTACGCCACAATCTTATCTCGATTCTCGATCTTGACGTTGTAGGCACATTCTTGGAAGATTATTTGCTGTTGCAGCGGAAAAGCAACAAAACAAAACAAAAAGCTGAACAATAATGAAGATATTGCAAACGGGGGTATGCAAGTGCACCGCCGATTAAGAGATCGAAGTTATGACGGCTTTAATTGGAATGGTGAGATCACTCTGAGAAAATGTACACTAAATATTGTAAGTTTCATAAAAATGCTTTCCGGGTTTATGTCTTGAAAACCCTTTGGAATGTCTACTTTATCCACATTCCTCCAAACACTCCATTCCAAAGACACGGACTAAAAGAAGCGAAACAATGAGACAGCACTCCGAACAGAACTCAAAACTTCAAGAGCGATTATGTCAAAAGCATGTTTTCAAAGTTGGCGATCATCAGAACTTAAAAAAGGATCAAATCGGACAAAGAAGTTGTCCAAAGAGGGCCAAAACCTAGCTTTGCTGGCCAGAAAATGGCAAAATATACATGTTTATTACATTTTTGACATGCATCAATAGTTATTTTTTTTTTCCCACCGGCGATATGTATGCCTTGCACGTTTTACCTCCCAATGATCGTTTTCAATGCCTAGCAGATTCCCCGGCGAAGGTGCAATATCGGTGCAGTTAGAAAATGTCTAACTTCATTTGTGGTAAACATGCCATTAGTGTTCTAGTTTATGCATCGCTGTGGTTCAAGCAGAAACCTTCATTTCGTTTCTATAAAGTAATCGTCCCATTACAAATCAATGACATGCAAAAACCGCAAGCAACGTGGAGACGAATGTGAGAAGCATTGAATAAGAAAAAAAACACATTATCGCTCAGCAAATCGACCGGAAAATGGTAGTAAAATGATATTTGCTTTCATTCATAATTTGTGGCTTCACCACACATATACCCACAACGTTCCAAGAAATCCCCAACCTCTCTTGAAACGATCCGATGTTGTTTCCATCGCCAGCAGATGATTAAATATCAAAACTTCCTCACATTTTGTGGCACACATGCACAAACAAAACGCGGTCAATCATAGTTTCCAGCCAACCAGCAATTAGTGCTGACGCTGCCCGCCTAACACGCGGGTGGGACAATAAAACAATATGCGATCAATATGCACCACACCACCGCGCGGTATGGAGTAGAGAGAGAGAGAGAGATCGTGATCGGGCATTCCGAAGTCAAATCGAAGAGGTAATAAACATTCCACCGGCAGGGGTGTACGCCACAATCTTATCTCGATTCTCGATCTTGACGTTGTAGGCACATTCTTGGAAGATTATTTGCTGTTGCAGCGGAAAAGCAACAAAACAAATCCGGAGCGAACATGCAATAAAAACAAACACTAGACGACGATTCGCGCGTCTTCCGCGGTTCGAATCCCGGAAAAGAGCCATCACACGTCGGGTAATAGCTACACACCACCATCAACGTCTCATCAAACGCATTGCTGAAATATGCATAGACAAACCGCGCACTCTCTAGAGCACTGGCCGGCCTGCCTGGAAGCTTGACTCGCCTTCGGACATGTCAATGATGACCGTTTAAGTAAACATTTTAATAAGATTACTGCATTCTTTACGGCATGCCGGGCACGCTGCTGCTGTTGCATTCACCCCTTTAAACCACTGTTCATCCCCTTGCGCTTGCCTTTGTCTTTGCTACCCATTTTGCTGCCAGTGCAATTTTATGAATTATTGCAACGCGCTTGTCGATGTATGTTCACTGATCGTTGATTGCTGTTCCCTGGCAGCCTACCATATAAGTATTTACTTGTGCTTATAGTAAAGCTAGTAGGAATACTTTCCACACAGGATATCCACAAGGAATAGACATTGATTTAAGATGATGTTCTTTCGAAATGAAATATTAAAAATTTCAGTAATATCAAAAATTCATCAAATTTTACAAGTACGAAAATTGCTTTAAAAAAACCTTGACTTAGACTTCATGAAAAAACGTTTGAAATGCGCAAATAAAGCATGTAAAGTACAGATTGCATACTTTTGGGCAGATATACACTGTGCATGACACCAACATCATACTACTAAAGCTTTGTTTGTCAGTTTCATACACCTTGTGTAGTTACGCAACGCGTCAAGAGATGGCGCCACCAAACCAAGGTTTTATGAACATTTACTACAGCTTAGAAGAGACTTGATTTCTTGTGATTAAGTTTTCCACTCGTAGAATACGAATTTTCACAGTAGTCGAAACGTAATTGAGACTCATTCAAGATGTTATCATGACCTGAGCTTGGGCAAATCTTAAAAATAGAACAAATTTCCGGAACTTTCAGAAGAATTGAATTCCTTTCGTAATCGAACGTTTCCCAGCACAACAACCGCACAAATCGTCCCCAACGGCAATGTTGTGCAATGAATCACGTATGTTTTTTGTGTTGTTGTTACTGTCTCCTTTGGAGCCCGGCAACTGCTCGCATTTGCTAATCCCGATTAAATTACCGACACCGACAACAAACACTAGTGTCCTTGAGAGGCATCCCTCCTCCGCTCGCTGCCATCATCGCACAGCCGTGCCTCTCACAAGTGGCACCACAGCGAACATAGAATATTCTAAGCTGGTCATGCATGCCTCCCTCGCTGCCGGCGGGTTTATTTTTATTTTTTTCAAACAACCATCGCGGCAGCCATCAGCCATCAAAGTGAGTGATGTGCGACTACTGACACAAAACCTGTGCTTGCGCGTACGCCTACGTTCGTGTGTATGTGGATGTGCATTCTTCCAGCGCCGCTCTAGCGGAGAACGGTCAACTTCCGCCTAAGCGGTGCGACTTTCGCAAAAGAGGGAGGGAGGCAATATAAAAAAAAAATTACATCCAAGTGAACGGCAGCCAGCAGAATCACATTGCGCCACTCGCGCATACATCACCGCTACGGGTGCCGCGCGCCGTTGACAGGGTGTACACGTAGTAGTAGCAGTACGTAGTAGTATGCGCCTTTGTCATCCGCACTATCGTATGTAAATTAATTGCATAAGCGTGCGGCAAATCGCATATTTTACTCCAGCCGGCCCCGGCCGGGTTCCTGCCTCAAGCCCAGCTCGCGCTGGCATTCAAGCACCGCGAGGAAACATTCACACAGACGGGCACAGACAGTTCGTCGCTTGTCGCGCAACAAGTCTATTGTGTTGGACGTATCCGAAATTCACCGAGCGAGCCACTCGCGTGGCGTTGCGTGGCTTTCGTTCCCTAAACACCTACGCTGTTGTGTGTGCGTACGAGTTTTTTTTCATTTTCATTTCCCTTTTTTCACGCTGGCCAGACTTGGTACGCATTCCGTAAAAAAAATAAATAAACGGCCACTAATGTGGATGATTTTAAATGAAAATAATTCACACACGAACGCCGCACTCTCTTCTCCTGTCGTACGGGGATTGCGTTGTTAGCCCTGCCGTTCCACCTTATCTGCCCATCTACGCAGGCACCCGGTCCAACCGCACGAAATGGCACATTCGTTTCTCTTTTTTTTCGAAATTCCCTACAACCCGCGCGATTGTTTTATCCGCTTCGCCGTGTTCCGGTAGCACATTATTCCGCTCACACTTGTCGGATTGTCGGTGTGTCTATTTTTGACTAATTGTCAGCAACTTCCGGCGCGATTGTCATAGTGGTGTGCCTCACCCGGCGCGGAGCGACGGAGGCTATCTGGAATAAAAACGCGCGCGCCCTGACAGCTAGATGCGCGGATAACCTGTTGCACATCTGCTGCAGCGAAAACAGCCCCACGGGGCCCACCGTTCGGTAAAATAAAAGCCGTTACTACGCGACGATAGCCGTTAGAGAGGTGAGCGCGCGTTCGTAATCGCTTCCGTTTACGTGGTCCGAATTTCCGCCGCCCAAAACGGTGAGGAAACTGCCGCCCGGGAAGAAACCACACGTACACCTGCGCCGGTCACAGAAACTAATCATTAACGGAGAGATTAGGTTAGTAAACTGGCTAAACTTTGGGGCTTAATTGTGCTTATCTGGGCTGTTTCCGTGCTCAGTATGACACAGAAAGCTGAAAACGTTTTTTAACATAAACAGCTGAAACCCAGATTGAAACAGCTTAACGAGCGTTCGCAGTCAAACTTCTGCTACGTGCGGTTGCGGCCTCAATTGCAAATCGGTTCCTTTCGCTTCAAACGAATCTCGCCTTTTACTATTGCCCATAACGCTTACCTGTAACGAGAGAAAGATGAAAACAATGAGATCAATAAAGGTATTTATGTGCGGCGAAAGCAGATGTAGGAAATTAGATGCTAACAGGGTTATCTACATACAGGTGTGAACGAAAAATAATTATTACAAATAACTTATAGACCTTATTAGACTGCTTCTGAATTGACTGAGCAGGTTTCAATTAACAGTGCTATTTTATCCAAAATTCAGAGTAGATTTTTGACAGCAATTAGCGCTCCTAGAAAATGACGATCGTATGGCTCGGTGCGTAAGTGCACGGTCCAATACGCTTAAAGTCGCAGGTTCAAATCTCGGATTGACTTGACAGGCTAACCGGTTTATAAATAAATTAATTGATTTTCCAAGGTTGTCGAACTTCAGAAAAAAATGTTTCAAAATCATATACTTCACTCATAAATTGGATCCCTGTTATGTCAGCATCCATGTCAAATCTTCAAACCCAACAAACATCACCACTTTCAAGCCGTATTTTACACACCCCTTCTCCCTCGAAAGAAAGTGTCGGCACGGACCCAGGGACCGACGACATGGTGACTTTATTTATGCTCTTTTATGTTTAACATTCCTTGCCTCGGAGGGAGCACAAGGGTGGTGAGGGCTCGTACGCGCCGCGTCTTTATTTATTGTCATCAATTATGCCGGGGAGTTTGTCATGAGCCTGTTGCTTCCTCCAATTCACTACGGCGGACGAAACGAATATCACACGCCGCCGAATGTGGGGCAAAACATGCCCAAAGAACTGATTGCTTTTTTCCTGTTCAGATTGAGCTTGTTGTATCTTTTGCTCACCCTGGTATGGGGCAGAGCATGAAGGCTAATGCAGGAGTAGAGAGAGTGATATAGTAGTATAATGAAATCCGAATAAAATGGAATTCTGAGGAAATTTAAAAAAATACAGATACAGTAAAGCATCCCAACATGAAGTCTCTTTAAGATGTCGACACAGTTCCTTTGTTTTCAATATAGTTTTCGACTCTCAAAGGGTACTCTTGCGACGTCTCTTGACTATGGATCTCCCAAACTTTGATATGCTTTTCGTACAGATACCATAACACAACCGTTACTGAACATCTGCTCGTTTCGAGGCGTGTTTACTGTGTGACAGTCGGAGCAGAGAAGCGACATAACGCTGCAGCATCCTCCTCCCAGCGGTGAAAATGTTTTTTTTTCGGGCTTTGTTTTTTTTTTGACGAACAGCACAGGATGATGGGAGTAGAGTGCGCTGCAGTGCAACAGCAGCCCCAACAACACGTGGCGGTGGTGAAAAGTTGAAAAGCAGCAGGCGGAAAAAAAGCAGCCAAAAAGAAAGCCGCGCGGAGCTGCCAAATTGATGTTGACAGGAGAAAGCTGAACATAAACATACACAACAGCACCACCAATGGCAGCCGGTGGTGTGCAGGAGGAACCGCATATGTCCGAGCGCGCGTAAAGGCCCGCCGCGCCAGTCTTCTGCCGAAAAGCGATGATTTGCAATTTGCAGGCGAAAATGACAGCAATTAGTGGCGGGATGTGGCTGGCTGGGTTCCAGTGGCATAGGAAAATCGGGTTGGGCCCAACTTTCTCGACTGTCGTCACTCCTCACACTGGAGATGTGTTTTCCATTCGCAGATTTCCGCGTTGCTGCGCGATTGATGACGTGCCTGTCCGTATGTTTGTATTGTTAGATTGGAAGATTGAGCTTGTTGTATCTTACGGCGGACGAAACGAATATCACACGCCGCCGAATGTGGGGCAAAACATGCCCAAAGAACTGATTGCTTTTTTCCTGTTCGTTTTGCTATGTACGCATGATGTAGTAATAATGAAGGTTCAATATTTGGTTATATTTTGAACCCCTCCAGAAGCGTGAAAGTACATACGCTTGATGCATGAAGCATGTTGAAAGCATCCGTAATGACTCCCAAAGCATCAGAATCCAATCGTTTGCTCGGTTATGTATCCATCAAACATCGCTAATCAAATATATCTAGACTCCTGCTCCTTCTCCCACGTTCCCAGGCGTGTTAATGGATACCGGGTGCCTTTGGAAACGAACGCACACATACTCATACGCACACCATCCCAGCGGTATCACCACGGCAAACCATCATTAATCTTTCAATTAATAAAACATTAGGTAATTGATAGGAGCGGAGAGAGCGCGACAAAGATATTTCAGCTGACCCACCGTACGCTGGGAAGATTATGATACGAAGCACCCACAGCTCATAGGGGAAAACGTGGACGATGATGGAGTGCATTGTTGTTTGCTGACGCTCCCATCGTCCCCGTGCTCCACTCGCAGCGTTCGGCAGGCGCCATCAGACGCTCACCCCGGTCTTCAAACAAACTGTCTGCTTTAGGCGAAAAGAAACCGACCGGGTTCGAACACCGCGCGATCGGCGCGCGCGGTTCAGAATGTTAAGTGATCGCTATTTTCGGGGTCGTATCATTTGACACGGGTTAAAGGGAAGCGCGCAATCCTCCCTTCGCGCAAGCCACGCTCGGTCCTAGTGCGAACCGTGGGAATGCGGCGGGTCAGCGGACAGGCGAAAGCAGGACGGAGCAGAGAAGCGACATAACGCTGCAGCATCCTCCTCCCAGCGGTGAAAATGTTTTTTTTTCGGGCTTTGTTTTTTTTTTCCGATTGCACAAGAAGGTATCGCTTCCATTCGCTCACTGAAGCATCGAATATAATTACACCAAGAAACCATCCGCACTGCACACGATTGCTCCACAACGATATGTCCTTCAAAACCATCACCACCACCGTCTGTCTACATGATCGGAGAACCTTCTTCGGCGCATAAAGCAGACGCTGGCGCGGTTAGGACAGGATGCTGCACTAATGAATTATTAAGCAGCTTATCCGCCACATCTTCTATTCGCGCGCTGAACCGAATCGTTGGCCAAGAATGGCCACACAGTCCCGGCACGGCATACGGCATGCGTTCCGATTCCACAAGCCACGAGCAGGATTCCTTCCTTTTCGGTATCTCACAATCGCACAATCGCACCGATCGCAGGAAGAATGCAGTTGATTGTTCATTGCGTAGGCCCCTCCAAGCACATAGGAGCGGCAGCCAGCAGTGCGCTGCCCTCTACATTGTACGCAAGCGTTTCATTAACACGTATAGTTTAAAAATGTGCGCACTCCCACTCGAACTGCCAGACTCCCTCCATCCGGACTGCTTTTCCACGCAGAAGTATTCTGCTGCGGATGCTGCTGGCGATCATCGAACTCGGTCACACGTGAAGTTTATGGGCGGGAAGATCGTGTCGAAAGGAAGCAAGGCAGTGCGACCCTCTGGCCGTACAGAACAACCCTTTAGCCGTCTTTTCCGGTCGTCTGCTACTGCAAGTGCAACTCCAACCGAACGCTGCAACACCGAGCTGATAGGAAGCGTAGTAAGGCATGAATGATTTTCTTTCAACTCCGAACACGCACGCCTGAACAACTTCACACCCAGTGCAACTTAAAACCGACCACTTCAAATACATCCAGTTTGTCACGTAGTTCCCAGACACTTGACGAACGGAGCCCCCGGCAGGAACCTGAGCGTTACGCGTGTTGGCTAAATTCTTCTGACGTATGAAATGCACTTCCTGCGGCATATACACAGTGAACTAGTGAGCTTGAATTGTGCTAGTATAAATACTCCTCGATACAGTAACGGGTACAATAATAAGATCTCGAATATGTCTGTTTCATGTATCAAGAAAAGACTAGGACTAACATGTACAATCAATCGTAGAGCATTTTTCAAGCGTACAAACGAAGCAGCTATTTGTATCACTTCTTGTCATATTCTTGACTCAATCAACTCAAGCGATAATTTCAGATAACCCTAAATACGAGACATTTCTGAAGACTATGTTGTATGACTGTTTCATACGAATTTTCAACACTTTTCTAAAGCGATAATTTCAGATAACCCTAAATACGAGACATTTCTGAAGACTATGTTGTATGACTGTTTCATACGAATTTTCAACACTTTTCTACTGGAGTGTTTACGTTTGTTGATCTGACTGATCCGTCTCACACCGTATAAAGTGAAGCTTTCATCCTATCAATAACCACCCTGGGCAACTGTCTTTCTTTTAATTGAAATGCAATTAACTGACCCAGCGAGGTGTCAGTCCGCTTTTGATTCCGTTCGACATTTTATGAACAATTCATCATCGGTGATGGCAATCAGAGCACATTCATTGGATGCTAATTTACACATAAACACAATAACGTACTTCTTCATCAATTTTACGATCACAAACACACACACACACACACGACTTATCCCTGAGGCGTCCCAATTCCAAACAGCGCCCACTGTAAACATTCGCCCGATTGTGGTGCCGCGAAGCCGCGACCGTTGCAAACTACGCGGAGGAAAATAGTTTATTTCAACCGGCCAGCCGAACAACAACAAAAAAAAAACGCATCGAGCACAAGCGGGTCACTGATGTGCGCCCACAGGCGTCGAAAATCTCGCTCGATGTACCAGTGCGTTGGAGCCAGAAAGGGAGCTAGGAAAACGCGGTAATGCTGCACCCTGCGACGGACGGATATATGCATAAACAAACATTTTCAACGCTTCATCAGCGACGAGCAGTTTGATACACGCTAACCTTTTGTAGTTACATCCAACAGCGCCGGTTCGTCATCGGACGTACATCTCACTCATGGTGAGCGCGCGACTGTGCGCACCCATTAAGCCCTTTGGAATGATGATTTGACGCGCGATAACCTTCTTCCCGGTGTGTCCGTAGGAAGGAGCAGCTGCGATAGTTTACATTTGTTGCCCTTCGCGCGGGTACTACTACCCATCGTCGGTACACAGCCAAACCCAAGATACCGCGGCTCCCCGACCGGTGAGCTTCACTGCAGTTTCAAGCGAGACATTGGACGTTTGTCACGTAGTTCCCAGACACTTGACGAACGGAGCCCCCGGCAGGAACCTGAGCGTTACGCGTGTTGGCTAAATTCTTCTGACGTATGAAATGCACTTCCTGCGGCATATACAGAATGAGAGTTCTTGAATTGTGCTAGTATAAATACTCCTCGATACAGTAACGGGTACAATAATAAGATCTCGAATATGTCTGTTTCATGTATCAAGAAAAGACTAGGACTAACATGTACAATCAATCGTAGAGCATTTTTCAAGCGTACAAACGAAGCAGCTATTTGTATCACTTCTTGTCATATTCTTGACTCAATCAACTCAAGCGATAATTTCAGATAACCCTAAATACGAGACATTTCTGAAGACTATGTTGTATGACTGTTTCATACGAATTTTCAACACTTTTCTAAAGCGATAATTTCAGATAACCCTAAATACGAGACATTTCTGAAGACTATGTTGTATGACTGTTTCATACGAATTTTCAACACTTTTCTAAAGCGATAATTTCAGATAACCCTAAATACGAGACATTTCTGAAGACTATGTTGTATGACTGTTTCATACGAATTTTCAACACTTTTCTAAAGCGATAATTTCAGATAACCCTAAATACGAGACATTTCTGAAGACTATGTTGTATGACTGTTTCATACGAATTTTCAACACTTTTCTAAAGCGATAATTTCAGATAACCCTAATCACGAGACATTTCTGAAGACTATGTTGTATGACTATTTCACACGAATTTTCAACATTATTCTACTGGAGTGTTTACGTTTGTTGATCTGACTGATCCGTTTCACACCGTATAAAGTGAAGCTTTCATCCTATCAATAACCACCCTGGGCAACTGTCTTTCTTTTAATTGAAATGCAATTAACTGACCCAGCGAGGTGTCAGTCCGCTTTTGATTCCGTTCGACATTTTATGAACAATTCATCATCGGTGATGGCAATCAGGCACGGCATACGGCATGCGTTCCGATTCCACAAGCCACGAGCAGGATTCCTTCCTTTTCGGTATCTCACAATCGCACAATCGCACCGATCGCAGGAAGAATGCAGTTGATTGTTCATTGCGTAGGCCCCTCCAAGCACATAGGAGCGGCAGCCAGCAGTGCGCTGCCCTCTACATTGTACGCAAGCGTTTCATTAACACGTATAGTTTAAAAATGTGCGCACTCCCACTCGAACTGCCAGACTCCCTCCATCCGGACTGCTTTTCCACGCAGAAGTATTCTGCTGCGGATGCTGCTGGCGATCATCGAACTCGGTCACACGTGAAGTTTATGGGCGGGAAGATCGTGTCGAAAGGAAGCAAGGCAGTGCGACCCTCTGGCCGTACAGAACAACCCTTTAGCCGTCTTATCCGGCCGTCTGCTACTGCAAGTGTAACTCCAACCGTGCGCTGCAACATCGAGCTGATAGGAAGCGTAGTAAGGCATGAATGAATTTCTTTCAACTCCGAACACGCACGCCTGAACAACTTCACACCCAGTGCAACGTGCACAGTATGAACTGTTTCCTATGAACTCAGATCAAACCAGAGCAGAAGAGATTCGACCGTAGAGTAGGAAAATACACAAAAATACGTTCTTTAATGCAAAGTTTCAACTGTAAATCGTCATTCTCCATCTAGACTCTCTTCAAACTAAACTACGTCTTGCTCCATATTAAGAGAAAACATTACTGACTCTTTTTAAATGTAGGGTTAGTGGTATTCAAAGATTGCGATGATCGCAGACCCTAGTAGTTATTTCGTAACAAGCCCTATACCCTACAGAAAATGTTAACCGATTGCACAAGAAGGTATCGCTTCCATTCGCTCACTGAAGCATCGAATATAATTACACCAAGAAACCATCCGCACTGCACACGATTGCTCCACAACGATATGTCCTTCAAAACCATCACCACCACCGTCTGTCTACATGATCGGAGAACCTTCTTCGGCGCATAAAGCAGACGCTGGCGCGGTTAGGACAGGATGCTGCACTAATGAATTATTAAGCAGCTTATCCGCCACATCTTCTATTCGCGCGCTGAACCGAATCGTTGGCCAAGAATGGCCACACAGTCCCGGCACGGCATACGGCATGCGTTCCGATTCCACAAGCCTGGAGCAGAGAAGCGACATAACGCTGCAGCATCCTCCTCCCAGCGGTGAAAATGTTTTTTTTTCGGGCTTTGTTTTTTTTTTTGACGAACAGCACAGGATGATGGGAGTAGAGTGC
>KZ071479.1:204361-223300 GCA_002091845.1 Anopheles cracens | reverse complement strand
GACGATCGCGAAGAAGAGAACGGGTCGCTTAAATAAATGATCCGCAATTTATTTGCTGCACTTTCCGCAGAGGTGTGCTTGGCCCACTCACTTTTTTTTTTGCTCGACTCGCGAACCATTACATTACGTCCGAATGGCCCTACGTTGGCGCTTGGGGAGGAACTAGTGTCTAGAAGAAAAGTGATTCATTCCGCGGGCTAGGAGACTGTTAACCTTTCACCACACCTGGCACGGCTCTATGCGTTCGCTCGCTGGCTAGCTGTGTACGAAGAAGCTTTCTTGCGAAAAAGCACACTGCCCGATGGAGAGAGACAAAAAAACATCAATTCGAACCCACGCAAAACAGATACACACAATTTCATAATTATGCCACCGAAACGAAGCGCACAAATAAATACACATAAGTAATGGAAGCGGTGCTGGTGGAGCGGGCTGGAGCGCCGACTTTCTCCGAGATGCAAGCGCCACAGCATAATATGCCGAACCCCAACCCACACACACACTCACCAGAGAACGGCATGATGCTGCTGCCCTGTGGGTGTATGGCAGGGAAGCAATAAAAAAGTGTTCAATTAGTGCATTAATGAACGTACAGGAAAATGCTATTTTCATTACCGACTCACTTCACTCTACAGTGCTCAGCCTCCTTCCGTTGCGGTTTCGCTTTCCTTTGTTGATCATAGTTTTTAATTTCTATTTCCTATTTCCCCGTGTGGGCTTATGCATTGCAAGATCTCTTTCTGTCGAAAGCGAAACGTCATGTAATATCTATAAAAAAAATAATAGTCAAGATTGGAAAACAAGCATTTTTTGGTAAGGAACCTATTTTTGATAAATTTGTTTAAAAAAACAAATTCGAACGTTCCCGGAACGTACGCTGCGGAGAGATTTATCGTACTGTTGCACTGCATTTACCTCATCACGATCCTGTATTCGTACTGTTCTTTTCATATAAGAAAATGAATGCAACTAGCGAAAATGAATGTAAATGAACACAGAATGAACCCACGAGGCGAACGTTCCGGGATCGTACGAGTTATGAAGTTTGAATACCAAGCCGCACGCTCCCGGAGCGTACGCTGCGGGAAGATACTCATTCGAAATTGAGTTCTGTGCTTTGGACAATGAGCGCGTGCGTTCCCAGAGCGTGCGAGTTTGGCAGTCTCCAAAACATCGCATGTTTGACATTACGCATCAGGCGTCGAATAAAAATCCCGCTGCAAGAAAGACGTTCTGTTTCGGTACAAATGTACCAGCAGCCTCTGCCTAACGGTGGCAAGTAGACGTGGAGTCTGCCTTCCCGTCCGAAGGTGCTAGAGCGAAGCTCCGGGGAATTGAATCAATTGAATAATTGATCCGAAAACATGTCAACGTCAAATCAACCCGTTCGGGAACCCAGGCCAGAATGCAACGGATGCTATTTATCTTGCTCCTCGTCGCAAGGAAGCACGATAAACTTTCCCTTTTCGCCGTTGGACTTCCCCCCATCGTGCGGGGACTAACCATCCCTGTTTCCCATCATCGTCCGGCGATGCGAAACGAGCCTCCGGAGACTCATTTTAGGAACGCATCGAAAATCATACAACTGACTGTTGTCGATCATGCGTACCATCATCATGTCCGGAGAACCCATTGGTGGGACGTTTCAAAGCCCAGGAACACAAAAAGATTGTTGCGGCTCTCATTAAGGGTCGGAGTGTCATTCGGTGTTGTCTTCCCCCAGCGTAAAAGTTCCTCTTCCTGGAAAGTTTATACGGGTCCCCCCACCGGTGGCGGTGCGTTTCTTGACTTTACCCTCGGGCGCCTCGAAGTAAGAAACCGACCCGAGAGGTCAATTCCGGTCGGTATCGAATTGATTGATTTATTGGGAACAAAATTAAATTAATCGACCATCGCTAAACGAATCGATGCACCCACTTCCTGTCGCGGTACCCCTCGCGTTTGCATTCTTCGACACCGATTGATCACTTTCCCGGAGGGTTCCCTGCTCCGTCGCTTTCGTTTCTCGCCGCCACCCCAGACAGAAGTGTTGCTACTTTTTCTTTATTGTATACAGTATCCCCTTCGCCACGGAATGAAACACGCGGTTGGTTCCGCGGCTTTATGGTGGTGGCAATATTTGATTGCCGCTGCCGGCTTATTGTTATAAAGCCACTTTCCCGCATCCAATTCTTCACTGGCGAACTTCACTTTATTGGGAGGGAGGGAGTTTGCTCAAATACTCGCACGCTCATAGGGCATGCTGAGGAGAAAAAATGGAACCAGTATAAACTGCCCGGATCGATTGGTGGTGGGTGAAGTCAACGAAACGATCGGAACAATTACAACCAGCGGCGGGATTTTACAATTTGATGGTCTGACCCTAGGATAAGGGGCCGAACACGCCTGAATCCCACAAATGGCTAGGCTACTAATACTCCCCCGGGGTGCTTGCGACGTTAAGATATGATTAGGTCGTAAACATTCGGTAAAAACTGAATTTCTCGACGAAAACACTCTCCAACGTTGGAATGTAGTCGCAACGCTTATTAGGCATGAATATTATTAATGTCTGTGAGATTTCTTTTCCAAATACCGCTCATATGGATTTAATTGGATTTATTGAAATTAGTATTTAATAGTTTAATTGGTGAAAAAATATTGCTTCAAACAATGGCTGCTGCACGCTAATGTAAATGTACATATTTACAACTTCCTCTCTTTCCTAAGAGCCACAT
This sequence comes from Anopheles cracens, assembly GCA_002091845.1. Lineage (NCBI taxonomy): Eukaryota > Metazoa > Arthropoda > Insecta > Diptera > Culicidae > Anopheles > Anopheles cracens. The sequence goes on along the minus strand of KZ071479.1, from coordinate 220,583 downwards.
CAGCAAGGAATATGTACAATGCCACCCGCATAGTTTTCTTCTATAACAATGGAACCACCATCTGTGTCCAGTAAGGCGAAAGGGATGGAATGTCCTCAATGTTAGTTGAATTCCATTTGCGTCACTGCGTCAGCTGGCTGGATGACGGTGTTTCTACATTACATCTGACATCCGACATAACCGAGTGTACCAGCAAGCTATCAACTGTATAACAATTGACAAATGCTTCCTCCTTGACCAGGATAGTCAAGTCCTACGCACAGGAGTATACCCCTTGTCAAAAGCATACACAAACCTTAATATTGGTCAAAATCATAGCAATTTACTTAAAATACTGTTTTGCCAAATTTCAAGAAATGCGTACAGTACAGATTACTGTAGCAAATCCGAAGTTTTGAAGTGCTCCAAAAACTGACGATGCGCATCGTTGATAACTCTGACTCAATGGCAGACATGGAATTAATCAAACAAATTCCTAGCTTGTCGTACTTCCAACAATCGACATTTCTCTTCGTCAAAAGGGAAACGCTATGCCGGTTATTACTAACATTCACCGCCATCTTTCGTTTATTACACACAACCACCAGCGATCTCGAGACTGTCATAATGTAATAAACTCATAAAACTTCATTTAGAGACCAGTCTTTTTATCTTTGCAGCTTACGTTCAGTGAACATCACACGCGTAGTATTACTCATTTGAATCATGATCTTAGTTGGCAAGCGATGTCTTTGGGTCGTGCCTTTTTGAACAGTGCAGCAGTATTTTTTTACTCAAAGCAATGTTATAATATGTAAAAATTATTGTTGTATTCAAAATGGTGTTGTTGGCATGTTTATGAACTGAGTTTGTAAAGCGTTGCTTAGTCTCAAAGACAAAAAAACCCGATTTGTTTCACACGCAAAACGCAGATCGTTCCAATTCTAATGAAATACGATGAGTAATGTAAGTCATAAGCTCGGACAGTACGTTCATTACCCCAATTAATCTTCACACCAAAAGTGGGTCACTTGTCGTGCGGAAGAAAATCAAGTGAACGGTGTTGAATGAAGCAATAAAATGACTAATCGCCTAAACTAAACATTACCAGCCATAAAACGCTCCTCTTATTGACCATTCATTCGTTCTGAAGACGTTTAGATATGAAATAACGAAGAAAAAAAAAACAAACTTTAAAGTCACCAGCAGGGACGACCTTTCACACCCTATTTCGTGTGCCGTTGCTTATCGTTCGTGGCCACTGTGTGTACTCATTCCGAGCCGGGTATCTAAGCCGTGATTTCTCACTTCAAAAGACCCCTCCTCGTTGCGACTGACAACACTTGCCGGCGGCACGTTTGCGGTTGCCGCGCCCAACCGATGGTTGTTGTGTTGGATTGCGGCTATCCGGAGTGAAGACATCCGATGAAGATAACACTCACGGAGCACACTTTCACCCAGAACCGCTGTTACTTTTCCCACCGCGCGTACGTGCCTCTTTCGGCACTCCCTGCTGTTGCTGTAGCTATACACTTGATCAGTTCGAGAGGGTACCCCGAAACAGCCCGGGAGCAGGTCGTGTGCCGCATTAGGTATCATTACCTTCCCATTGTGTCGCAATCAACACGATCCCAGTGTGCTCTGAAAGCGACACAAAGTTGCAAAAACCGTTCCCAGCTCGAAAGAAGCCAGCCGAAAAAAAAAACCGGATTAAAGCTTGCGGTTCTCGAGAAGCAGTGCGTTTTATGTTGTTCTTCTCCATATCTCCAATACTGCAGGCTCGAAAAGTGTTGTGAATAACAACACAAATCCCCCAATAGCGTGTGATCGATTGTGCAACGAGTGTGCGGTGCGGTGTGGCTCCTGTTATCCTTCGCTTTCGGCCCCGGCTGCACTTGGATGCATTGTTGATAATGCCGGGCGAAAGGAGATCGCACCGGAAGTACTACGAAGGGGTGGCATTTTCCAACGACGAACGGGGTGGTGAGGACAGTTTCAGGGTGACGAGAAAGTGACTCCTGTGTTTACGTGCCCCACCGGGTTGTGGGTGTGTGTGTGTGTTTGTGTCTGTGAGGAAGGCGTGAAAGAGTATTTATATATCGCAATCGCCAAAAAGCGCGACCCATTCGTGGTGTAAACAAAGTGTGCAAATCGTTCGGCGTGTGGGGCACGGGCAGGGGGGGACACCCCGGGCCAACGGTACATTCGGTTCATCATGACGGCATCGGCCGGTGTGGAATCGTTGTCACCACCGGCAGCAGAGGAACGACTCAACAACCACCATCGCCCCAATCAGCATCAGTACACCCAGTCGTCCCCGTCCTCGTCGTCGTCGTTGCCCTCCTGCTCCTCGCCGGCAGGACAGGCGGCGGACAGCACATCACACTTGGCGCAGAGGAAAGGTGGCCTGCCGGGCAGCTTCTCGCAGCAGCACCCGACGCTGGGAACGGCCTCAACGGCGGCGATGAAACCACCACCCCGACCCGGCACTGCCGCTGGTGCTGCGTCACCGGCCGCCGGGAGTGGACCGGGCGGAGGATCGCGCGGGCCGAAACAATCCGATCGCCGGCACGCCTCCACCGCAACGACGCTTCCGTCCCGCGTTTCGCAAATGTACTACAAACACGGTCTGTTTCTGTCCAGCTACCCGACGACCGCGACCAGCTTCGCCCTTGCCATCATCATCTTCTGCTGGTGAGTCGGAAAACGAAGTTTGGAGCAAAACTATTTTAGGAGCCATGTTTATCAAGGATGTCCAGTTTGTTTGTTTTATATGTCAGATTCATTTTTTCGTGCGATTTCTGTTGTTGTTGCTGTTGATTCAATGACGCAATGATGAGAAATTTAAATAAATTGCATCTTGCGTAGGTTCAAGGCTGCTTCGATTTGGATTTGAAACTTCAAACGGTTATTTATGAGTTATTTTAAATGCGTTTTTTTAATTTAAATTTAAACTAAATATTTTTTCTTCAATTGGTGCTCTATTTTTTTGCTTATCGAGCTAACATGAGCTTTCACGAATGAACTTTGATGTTTGTAGCTTTTTGAAAACTTCGATTAACAATCGGGTGTGATCCTTATAATAGCATAATATTCTGTAGCATATCCAAATGATGGAAAAGATGGAAAATGAAAAAAAAAAAAACACTTAGAAGGTGAAATTTCCCCGGAGCGAGAACTGAGACTTGTTTTTAAATCTGTTTGCAATTTTGTTCGATTACCAACCGTATGCTCATTCGAACGGAGGATGTATAACACGCGTTATACACGAAACCAATTTATTGTAAAAAAGTATTGAAAACATTCGTAAAGTTTTATTTGTTAAACTGCTTCCGTAAAGAACTAATCAAACATGTTGTAAGAAAGATTTTGTTCTAAAAACTGTATGCTATTCGGTCTATCCGGCTAATACATGAATCCTGCAGGTAGACAACATAGTTAGAGGGAAAACACACTCAATGGGACCGTAGATAAACACGCGGCGGGGTGAAACTGGCCCGCATGATCGTTGATTGATCTCACTTCGACCGGAGGGAGAAGGCGAAAAATGGAGTACAGGATCCGGCTAATACATGAATCCTGCAGGTAGACAACATAGTTAGAGGGAAAACACAAAAAAGAAATCAAATTTTATAAAATATCTGTGCTTTTCTTTCGTTTCAATCTTCTTCATCAAACATCTTCAAGTAAACGGTATTTTCGTTGCAATTCATGTTCTTCTGCTGCTATTTGCAGCATTATTGTGCAATGTGATGCGTGTATTGCGTCATTTCCATTTACGCGTATGCTGCGCGAGAGGAACGCATAAGGGTGGAACCTAAAATGTATCGATATAAAAACTAATGTCATTGGTTCCCAGAATTCGTTTCAACAAGGTGGAATAGATGAAAGCAAAGTGCTGTATTTGATCATTAGATCGTCATAAAATCCTAGAGTGACATTTAAGCAAATGTTGACATTGTTTCAAGAGCTGTAATTCTTATAGCTATAAAAGCACATTTTTTATGTTTTAAAAAACTTCAATCATTTAGGCTCTTGAACCTTCTAACGTTCTATTGCTGTTTTTACATAATGCAATTTACTCTTATCTTTGGTCTCAAAGGGATGATAAGAGTCTATTCGATAATGCCAATGTTGTGCCAATAAAAATGACATCTTTGGTCAACTATGACAACCGAATTGCGAAAACTTATCAGGCGTAAGTCTATGACAGCACCAGCATATTGGGCCTCAAAAAAACATCAATTGGTTTGTTTTTGAAGAAATTTTGAAGTGATTCCAGACATTCCAGACATGGGTAAACTGAGAACTTAGTATTTCAACTGAACAACCAATTTAAGCTGTGATGATGTTTCCCATGTCGACTAGTTGGAATAAATTACAGTTGCCGTCTGCAGATTAGAATTCAATTTCTTCGTTGCTTCCCCCTCTTTTTCTGCACGCTTCCTCACTCCCCAAGGCGGTCGAATCTCGCCCAAAACCGGTTCGGCCGTGTTCATTGATAATCTTAAATTTAATGTGCCTTTTTCGCGGCTGGTGTCTGTGCGCTAGTCCCGGCGCTGTTTGAATAATATGTTTACCCGAGCCTCGCGCCCTCCCCAGAGCACGTGTGCGCCGCTCCGTTGGTGCCAGCCGCTTTTACTGGCCCTTTCGTTTCGCGACCTGCTCCTTTGAAACCGGGTGGATGTAGATTACACATTACATTGGCAATGCGAGAAGGTGGTGATGGTGATGCTGCTGCCGTCCGTACATTAACCAAAACTGTGGGGAGATAAGATGGCACTGCTGCTCGTACTGCTGCTCGTTGGAAATATCACACACATTGGAACATGCGTCCACTTTCGTTCTTGTTGCTTTTCTTCTGCGCACGACTGTGATTGTGGCCCGGGAGTATCGACCTTGAAATTGATTGTTGTTCCTTCCCAATAAGGAAATTTTAGGTTCTATTGCATTGTGGAAGAAGCAGTTCGGCGATTTATTTGCCAGAGAGCTGTAATCTTGCCATATTTCTGACCGTGACCATGACCAGACGCGAGACAGCCAACTCCGCAGGCGGTGTTAACTGTGCGCCCCGGGTGCGATAAAGTTTATCATTGAGTGCCGCGCGACTCCTAGCCTCTTCTCTTCTTGGCTGCACATTTTTCACCCTGTGACGAACCACTGATGAGTGTCTTAATTTTGGTGAAACGGCGACGACCGCTTAGAAAATGACGTCATTCTCGGTGGGTGTATGCATTTGGTGTCCATGATGTGCATCTTTTTCGTCCCAGACTCAGACCTTGAAATTAGGTTGTTTCTAGGCCTCAAAAACTCACCCGATGGAATAGAACACATGATTTACACCTTACCAGTTGCATGCGTATGCTAATTATCGGTCGGAAACCATCGGATTGCTGATAATTCAAGGAAACCTGTCCGTGGTTTGTTTATTTACTGCGATTTTATCGCGCTATCTCTTTCGCGCGTGCGAGCGCGCCCGCGTTGCAGTTTGTGGGCAGAGTGCGCGCACAACGACGGAAGCAACATAAAAAAAAAAGCGCGCGCCCCTCTAAGATGGATGCTGGGGGGATGCCATTTTTTGCACTCTCTTCGTTTACTCTTCCGCTCTCTCTCTCTCTCTCTCTCGCTGTATGGCTCTCCTATTTTCAAGCTTTTCCTTCTCTCCCGTCCGTGTGCCCGTGCAACGGCGCTTTCGCAGACAACACCCAAACCCGACCTGCATCCAGCGTTGCCTTTCCCTCCTTTTGAAACAGTAATTTAGAAGCGTCCGATGGCTGTTTATCGCTTTATCTATTCTTTTTTTTCTAGTTTTTGATATTAGATAGATTTTTAGGCAAAGAAACATGGACAATGATAAGGACATTCCTTTGAATGGGCCTACTAACATAGTGGACGCGATGTTCAGAAAGTAATCATTCAGCTATCGTACTTTTACTGACTCACAAAACATGTTTTTAGAATTTGCTCTCATTTTTAAACATTTAATACATTCAAGTGATATCAGAGTTGGTATTAATGGGCCAACCGTTCTTGGGCTCAAATAAAATGACTACATCAAACTAAGATTTAGTAGAAAAAAATCGTTCATTAAAGTAGCAAATACACTCCACTCCGCAAATACAAAATGAGCTTCAAATCTTTACAAACAGATCGAAAACAAGCAAATACAAAACGATCGTCCATCGCATCGCATCCTAAAAATATCGATTGGTCGATTCTAAACTTCTCCGCTATGGAACGCTGCAATGCGTGCAGGAATGTATATCTATGAACCAAAATGCAATAGCGGTCAATGGACGGAAATGGAAGGCCACAGTCCAACATTGACTATCGACTATTGCATTCTTAAACAATTTGGCTATTTTTACAACCACAGGATATCGTTCGTGTTGATGGCCCTTTAATAGATGCAACCTTTGGATGACTGGGGGTGACATTAATTCCAACATTCACCCCGGAAGTACGCGTCATGCGGTGATAGACACGATCCCGCATTCGATAACGATTACAGTATTGCATCCAATAAAACTATAAGGGTATGTCGAGAAAATTAACCCTTTCCCTTCGGATATCCCGTGAAAGGTATTAAAGGTCAAAGGCCTCCACTTTCATGCTCTCTATTAGTGGGAACTTTCTATGCCGGTCCCTGTATGGATTCCATAGCAGTATAGTAGATGATGAAACTGGTAAAGCTGCGTCGGGTCATCATGTACGCTCACCGCCAGTTAATCAGTTCGTTGTTTTATATTAGTATATTTTATATTTTTATAGTATTTCCTTTGTTTTCGTGTTTGCAAGTGTTTGGTCTTTTCGTGTGCGTGTGTTAACGTTTTAACTTTGTCAGGTTGTTTGTTTTTCTTTTGTATAGCCATACACTCCTCGCTGCACACTCCTGCCCGCAATACATTACTTAGTATGAGGTGGTGGTTCAATAATTTAATGAAAATAGTGCTAATCTCTCGTTTGCATCGTAAGCGTGTGTGTGTGTGTTTTTAGTTGCTCGCATACTTCACACTTTTTTAATTGATATCGATACTAGCAGCTTAATATCCTGATGCAGCACAGGGCTTTGTTTTATTGCTTTCAATCGTTTTCCAACAACACGTCTCCGCAGTTTAGTCCCATTCACACATTTACCTCACGTATAAATAAGGGTGCTTTGAGCTTGCTATCACTAAAGCCGTTTTCTGCAGACTTGCTGCTTGAATTGAAGCTTAGCCTAACCCGCGTCATGCACGCCACAAGACGGACAAACGGATCATGAGGGAAAAAGGCATCGTTTCTTATCACGCTCGCGTTACAATAATTTGTCGTTTGTTTGGCTTACAGCAGCGGTTCTCGTGTCCTTTTTAGTTGATAAAGGCAACGTTCAGCCTCTGAAATTCTATCGTACATGTGGGAAGGAGAGTTGCAGCCAAGCCGATCATACACAACCGAGTGCGTAAAAGAAAGTTTGGTTTGTGTCGATGTATGTGTTGTTTCATGTGGCATTGTGCTAGAAAATAACTTACACGGGTAGCTTAGACGATACACTTAAATAACAGAAACCACCTAGGAAATCGAAGCTATCAGACAATAGTTAAAGCATGTTTTGAGCTGCATGATTTGTAAACAATTCATAATTGGCGTGCTTGCTTGGGGCATCGTCCAAAAAGCATCGTTCTTAGGTGCCACATGAAGACAAACCGATCGTTTGTACCGAACCTTTTACAACAAGCCGAAATTTGTTCTACTATTCTACTTGCTACCTAAATCAAACAATTGATGGGCTTATTTCGAACTGATCGATGGATCAAATTTACAATCGTAGAATCGTAACGAGCATCCGAAGAGACGACCGAATCAGAGCGTCCTTTCGATTAGTTCAGAAATAAACCCACTGCGTGAGAGACATTTAAAGAACTACAAAGAAGCAACGTGACTGTCGCTTACACTGAACATAACAAACAAAGAAAACATGGCTGGGACAGTGTTTGGAAAAGGAACATAAGCGTTTAGAGAGCCGCACACTCGCACAACTTCACACGTACGTAAACCACGATCGGCGAATTTGATTCCGTGGCACAAGTTGAAGTGAAAACCTTCGAAAGGAAATCTTTAGCCCGCATTAACCATTCGGGGGAGGGGCATGCTGATAAAATAGGTCTAGCAGGCCATAATGGCCAGTACAAGCAAAAGCAAAAGGAGTGTGATGATGATGTTCATGCACAACGCACACCCACACCGATTAGTCACATTTGTCGGCGGTTACAAGCGGAAACCGTACGATGCGCATCTGGTTGCCGTAGTCGCAAATGACCGATCCGCAAGCCGGCAGCATGATCTTTGGACAGAGCTGCAAGTTGGAGCAGTCTAACTTCACTTCCCGGGCGACCTCGCCACTCCGTGCGTCCCAGACGACAAGTGCACCTGCAAGAGAAAAAGTGTCCTTTTTGTTAAATCCTTGGCATAATGTAAAATTGCAAATTATAATAAGAAAAGAATGAAGGTAATAATAAAAAAATGAAGTATATATGCCTATAATTGTTTACTGAACAACAACTGAATAACAGCTTAATAGACATTTTTATATTCCACATAGGGATTTTCACCCTGATACTCCAGAAACAAGGTTGCATTTTAGAAAAAAAATCTTACCCAAGGACTGGTAAGGATATCTTACCTGGCTTGCCGGTGACGAGCAGAGAAGGTGTCAGCATCACCAGTGCGGAGTACGCATGCGAGACAGTGATCGTGTTCAGCGGATGCCCCTGGAACCGATCCCACACCCGTATCCGCTCGTCCAGCCCGAGCGATATCACGTAGCTGGGCGAACCGACGAGCGCAACGATCGAATCATCGTGCGCCTGAATTTTGTACATGCACGCCCCTGAAACGAAACGAAACACATGCATTAGCTGCCCAAACGATTGTCTTGCTGCCCAAAAAACGCGCCGTACCAGTCGTCAGGTCCCAAACGCACAGCAAACCATCCTGCGATCCGGAACCGGCCATCCCCGATTGCCACTGATCGATGAACAGGCAGGTGATCGGCCCGCAGTGGCCGTGCAGCGTGTACAGCAGCAGATGACTGTCCGCTCGGTACACCTTCAGCGTGTGGTCCTGGCTGCCGGTCATGACGGTGTTGCCCGCCACCTCCAGGCAAGTGACCGGTTGCTGGTGACCCTGCTGCTGAAACTCGAGCAGACAGCGCAGTTCCTCCGAGTCGGAATGAGCACCGGCACCGCTGCCGGAAGCCATCGCCGCCTGGAACGAACCCAAACTACCAGCCGACCCGGTTCGCATGTGAGCTGGGAAGGGGAACAAGAGAAAATCAATATGTATTCACGGTGGAAGAGACGTATCCTTCCTCCGGAAGCTTACTTCTTCGATAGGCTGACGTGAAGCCCCAATCGATCTGTCTTCCCTGGGTGTACGTTTCCAGGCGGAAGAAATCGATTCGTCCACTCAGCCGCGCCGCTATAACGCGATCGCCCGTGAGCTTGATATTAGTCACTCCGTTGTTGTGTGAATGTTCCGCATCGTAGATGCACTGCAAAGATAATACATGTTGTTTACTTGGTTAGAAAAGTTGCACTATCACCCTGCATTCCAGTCAGTAGTAGAGGGATACAACAACAAAAAAACAACGCATACTGTACTGTGTAAACATCTTCCGGCATTCTCTGTGGAAACATTGTGCCATTCAGTCGAGCTACCCCGATTTTTGACAACTAAACGGTTTATCCATTGTCACCTGTTGGTCTGAACATTGGCGAGCCGTGTGAAAGCCGAATGGTGATTAAAGTGTCAATTCCCAACAAAGCATATCACTACATTACACTATAAAACCATTTGTTTTGATCCATGATAAACTCAATCCAAATGCAACCTTTTCTTACCTTAAAGCTACCGCTGCTACCCTCCCAAAATTCCAACCGCCCGTCCGCACACCCGATCACGATGAGATTGTCGAGAAAGTCCAGGCACCAGATCGGCGAAACCTCGTGCTGCTGGGTCGCCGTCGCCGTCGTCTGCCTCGGACTCCCGGGCGGACGGGGACACTCGGCGGACAGTGATGTTGGTTTCGCCACCCAGTGACTGTTCAGTCCGGCCGTTTGTTCTTCCGCTGTCAGCGTACCGACGCCTCCGGCGGTTTCCCAACCCCCAGCGACCGTCCCGTTCGGTGTGAAGCGATTCCGCAGGTCGCATCCGTTGCTGCTCGTCGTCGGACCCGCCACCACCGGCGTGAAGAATCGTTCGTACTGGGCGCGAAAATCGTACAACGCCGGGTTGGTCTGCGTGGACGATCCGCTCACCGACAGGGAGCTGTCCAAGCTGGAGAAATTGAAGTGTAGCTTCTTCTTCAGCTTAAACGACGGCCCGAACGAGCCGCCCGGTGGTGGTGGAGAGCTGGATAGAGGCGAGCTCGAACCAACCGGGAATGCCTCCTGCAGACCGGTAATCGAATCGCTGTGATCGTTGCGCAGGATAACACCGGACGAGGAGGAGGGCGAGGGCAGTGACTGCGGTGAGGCGGAGCTGCCGGGCCGGGCCGTCTCGAAGTAGCTGAGCCGATCGATCTCCGCCATCAGCTCACCGTTGCTGACGTCCCACACTTTCACCTGGCCCTGCAGGCAGGAGCTGGCGATCATGTTGCCGTCCGTCACGAGACACTCGACACGGTGCAGGTGGCCGTTCACCTGCACCGGTACGCCCTCCAGCAGGCACTGCTCCGGTTTGGGCTCCGTTTCGCTGTCACTCTCGTGCCAGCTCGCCCGCCACTCGGCGTAGTTGCGCGTGCAGATGCACCGATACAGCACGATCATCATGTACGTCAACACGAACGTGCTCACAACGAGCAGCATGCAGGTGAGCAGTATCTCCATCGGCGTTTTCGGATAGAACGGCGCGTTGCCACCGGCCGGGCCGTGCCCGTAGCCGTCGCCGGTGTCGGCATCGTTAAAGTCGAGTGGATCGAGCGCTACCGCCAGCGCCTTCCACTGGAAGTGGTGCGGTGCCTTTTCGTCCGCATTGCGCAGCTGTATCGCCGTCTGGGGCGAGACGGCGTGGGACAGTTTGATCGCGGGCAGCACGGTCACGTACCGCCCGGAGAGCGACACGTTGTACTGCTTGAGGATCGCGGACCAGTGGAAGTTTGACAGCTGGTAGACGGTTTCGTAGTCGGGATGCTTTAGTCGCTGCAGTTGCTCCGTCGCGTTTGGTTCCAGTATGCCAGCACCGGCATCTGCCTGCCGGTTGTGGTAGTTCAGTCGATCCATCTCTACGACCGTGTGGTGCTCAGTGGTCGGATCTCCGGCTACCTCGTGCAGACTACCTCCCATCGGAAGCGAATCGAACCGTGACGGAGACGTTCCCTCCAACGGTGTACCGAGCCGATCCTGCTGCTGTCCTGTGAGGTTCTTGTCGATCACGAACAGCTCCTCGATCAGACCCGCGTTGTAGATTATGTTCGAGATCCACAACACCATCCAGATCATGAAACCACGCTGAAAGAAGCGTGTCCGGGCCCAGAAGTTGACAATACGGAGTCGCTTGGGAATTTTCGCGTCCTTCCCCGTGCCCGTCCCTCCACCCTTCTGATGGCCGGAAGATTGCTCCAGTCCGGTCAGCTTCGGATGCGACCGCGATCGATTGATCGAACCACCGCCACCTCCCGCACTTCCCACACCGTTCCGGGTTTCTCGCGACGATCCCCCACCGGCGCTGGCTCCCCCAACTCCACCAGCACCACCACGTCGCAAATCACTGTTGAAATAGAGCATCTTCGGCAGCCGGCGCACCTCCGTACTGTACTCGACGCGCTTGATGTCGAGCGCCAGCACGGTCGCAAAGAACAGCATCTGCAGCAGGAAGTCCGACACCAGGCCGACCATCGCGAAGATGCAGAACTCCTGTATCACCGGCACGAACGTCGCCAACCCACCGGTCAGGATCGTGATCTCCGTCAGCAGATTCTTCGTGATCGACCAACCCTCCCGGCTGAGGCCCTGCGCGACCCGTATCTTCACATCCAGATTGTTGTCCGTCGTCAGCACGCTCTTCGTGATCACGAGCACGTTCTCCAGCCCGACCAGTATCACCAGGTACGGATAGACGCCCTTCGACTGGAAGCTGATCGTGAGCCCGAAAAAGAAGCACAGCCCGAGCGACATCAGCAGGCTGCCGAGCACGGTCAGCACGGCACAGGACGCCAGCATCAGGCGCGACCGGATGGCTTCGATTTTGCGCACGGAAAAGTACACGTAGATGAAGAGCACACCGAACGCGACGCACTGCGGCAGCACCTCCTTCCAGTTGAACTCGCCCGGGTAGAAAATGTACATGATCGACTGTTGCTGCGGGGGCGCTTCCGCCCTCTCGTCGCCCTCAACCACGGTCGCCGGTGGTTCCTTCTGGTGCAGTGGGTACGCACGGACCAACTTTTCCTTCAACGACTCGATAAACGGTGCGTTGTTTTCGCGCAGGATCAGCGTGACCGCGTACTGGATTATCCGGGGGCGTACGCGCATCGGGTAGCGCTTCACGCCCGTGTCGCGCAGCGGAATACCGAACAGCATTTCCGCGTTCGATACTTTCGACTTTTGGAGATTCTAAGATAGAAAGAAAAATAGAACAAAGTTTGATATAACTAGATTCTTAGCTAAAACATAGTTAGCAATTTAGTCTACATTTTTCGCCGTTAGTCTTTTTCTAATCATTTATGGGAAGAGTGAGCAACTACCGAGGAAAAAAATGAAGCAGTCAAATTTAACAAATGAAGCAACTGTAACTGACAAAATGTATAATCTTAGCGAGAAATATAACAAAAAAAACTTTAAATTTAACATCTTTCTTGGCCAAAACGTAACCAAAAACGAAACTAAAACCTAACCTGGCCGATTTCAACAGAAGAGACACCATTAGTAATGTATTTCAATCCATTTTGTTTTGCTGATTCCATACTTTTCAAATAATATATCTAACTAGCGAGGAAAAGCATAGCATTTACGCTACTAAACACGTTAAAAACATTATCTTACTGATCCCTTTTCCCAGTTTTGATAAATATACTTCACTGAGTATTGATATCAGCTTCAAATTTCAAACAGTGCCTCTTCTCACCAAGTCGTCTCTGACTTGTTATTTTTATTCTATTAATTATAAATGTATTATTTGAAGTAAAAGAAAGGTGTAACGTTCATAAGCTAAAACATACAGGAACGAACTAAAAGAAGTGTCTTAAAGCGATAGTTTTACTGAACGTCGAATGAATAATCAAATGCTTAACTGTCACACCTAGTTGAAAATACATTCGAACACTCACATGATTCACGAAGACCGTGTTCAGCAAATTGCTGTCCTTGTTGAAGTTCTGTATGTTCTGCTGCCATAGGTTGGCCGGGGACAGCATCAGACAGTTGTACTCCGGAAACAGCGCCTGCTGTGACGAACGCTTCACGTTTTCCACGTGCAAGCAGAGATGGCTGAGCATAGTTTTGCTGCAAAGAAACCAGGGAACAGTCAAATCTACTCAATCCATCCGTTCCCTCCAATTACAGCCTACCTCTTATCCTCATGGTTGCGGATGATCTCGACCAGCTTGAACACCTCGTAGAGCGGGCCGCGGAACGCATCGGTCAGCAGCAGATCGTCCTCCCACGGCACGACGCTGGTGCGCATCACGATCTGCTGCACGTACAGCAACGGGTCGATGCGCGCCCACGGGAACGGCGGCTCCACGCTGATGTTGTAGATGTTGAACATGTTGCCGCCGGTGAAGCTGAACGGGTTGTAGAACTCGCTCGAGAGGTTCGCGTTCGACAGGTGCAGATTCTCGCTGATGCTCTCCGTGTGCGGGAATATCACTTTGGTCGGTATCGTGCCCGGCAGGGGAATATTTAGCAACGGGTAGCTGCAAAGCGAATGAAACACAAACAAAAAAAAGGTTACAAATGAAACTAAAAGCTCGAAAACGAATTTGTTTATTGCATATAGATGTTGTTCAAATGACAACAAATTTATGTCGTATCTAATATCATATTGCGATAATCAAGAATAGTCGAGACGATTGGAAGAGTGTGTGATTTGGCTCTTATCATTATGATTTTACGACTCTTATCTTGTTACATGCGAATGCATTGGAGTCAAGAATTGCAATATTTTGGAACACGTTGAAGTTGGTTTCTCTTTTGGCAGAATTGTGAGCCGACTCTATTTGCTATCTTATTGCGAGTCGAGATTTTTTTATTCCTTATGGTAGTTGAAGTTTAACGATTCGCTTGGTGAGTGGACTCTTTTCAAATTATTTTATTCTTTATTCTCTTATTTATCTTTTCTTTTATTCTTACTGCGAGTTAAGTAATTTTCGATTGTTGTTGTAAGACGACTCTATTTCGAAATTTATCGCGAGTCGACTCTTTACTATCCTTACTGTGAGTCGCATCTTTCTCGATTCTTGTTGAGAGTCGACCCTTTTAGAGAATCATTTTGCGAAACAATATTTTTTCTTCAATTCTTCTCCAGTACCGACCTTCAACGATTCGTTGAGCGAGTGAACTGGTTTTCGATTCTTATTGAAAGTTGACTCTTTTTTTCTTTTTTTTTTCTTTTTATGACCAACATTTTATCGATTCTTGTTTTCCCATGTTCATTATGAATGAACTCTTCGTTTTAATTGTCACTGTGAGTGAACTCTTTATCGATTCTTGTTAGGAGTCGACTCTTTTTTTGATTCTTTTTACGAGTGCATTATTTTTCGTTGTTTATTGTGAAACAACTCTTCTCCTTCCTTGCCACTGGGAGACAACTTTTTTGTTGGTAGTCGACTCTTTCGATTCTCGAATCTTTATGGGAGTCACGTCTTTTACATTCATTTGTTAGAGTCGATTCTTTTATGACTCTTTGCGGTTTTTTTTTTCAGCAACGTATTTTGATAATCGAATCTTTATCACCACTTTATAAGAGCCATAAGGTCAAAAAATGGAGTTAAGAACCGAAAACGCTCCAAATCGCAGTAAATAAATAAACCACGGAAAGGTTTCCTGCGCGGTGTTGACTTCCCGTTCGGCACCAGCTTTGAATTATCAGCAATCCGATGGTTTCCGGCCGATAATTAGCATACGCATGCAACTGGTAAGGTGTAAATCATGTGTTCTATTCCATCGGGTGAGTTTTTGAGGCCTAGAAACAACCTAATTTCAAGGTCTGAGTCTGAGACGAAAAAGATGCACATCATGGACACCAAATGCATACACCCACCGAGAATGACGTCATTTTCTAAGCGCAACTCATGGTCGCCGTTTCACCAAAATTAAGACACTCATCAGTGGTTCTTCGTCACACGGTCACAAATGTGCAGCCAGGAAGAGAAGAGGCTAGGAGTCGCGCGGCACTCAATGATAAACTTTATCGCACCCGGGGCGCACAGTTAACACCGCCTGCGGAGTTGGCTGTCTCGCGTCTGGTCATGGTCACGGTCAGAAATATGGCAAGATTACAGCTCTCTGGCAAATAAATCGCCGAACTGCTTCTTCCACAATGCAATAGAACCTAAAATTTCCTTATTGGGAAGGAACAACAATCAATTTCAAGGTCGATACTCCCGGGCCACAATCACAGTCGTGCGCAGAAGAAAAGCAACAAGAACGAAAGTGGACGCATGTTCCAATGTGTGTGATATTTCCAACGAGCAGCAGTACGAGCAGCAGTGCCATCTTATCTCCCCACAGTTTTGGTTAATGTACGAACGGCAGCAGCATCACCATCACCACCTTTTCGCATTGCCAATGTAATGTGTAATCTACATCCACCCGGTTTCAAAGGAGCAGGTCGCGAAACGAAAGGGCCAGTAAAAGCGGCTGGCACCAACGGAGCGGCGCACACGTGCTCTGGGGAGGGCGCGAGGCTCGGGTAAACATATTATTCAAACAGCGCCGGGACTAGCGCACAGACACCAGCCGCAAAAAAAGGCACATTAAAATTAAGATTATCAATGAACACGGCCGAACCGGTTTTGGGCGAGATTCGACCGCCTTGGAGAGTGAGGAAGCGTGCAGAAAAAGAGGGGGAAGCAACGAAGAAATTGAATTCTAATCTGCAGACGGCAACTGTAATTTATTCATTCTAGTTCTATTTGCAATCTGGCCCACCCATCCACAGAGCCCAAAGCGTATTAGGGATCTTAAGAAAGAATTCCAATCTTTCTTCGTTACCAAAGCCAATCCGGCTATAGGGTTGCCTTCCGCGTTCAAACCACACAAGA